>JAJMLF010000045.1:0-36394 GCA_030569555.1 Yamadazyma oceani
TAAGTAAGAGATTCAGATATAATAAAATTGAATTTGTGATATTTATTAAGTACTGCTTGCGATATTATTTAATTTACAATCGGCATTTTCTTCCTTATGGGATGTGATATTTACTGCCTAGAGGTTGCGTAATCTATCTGAGTGTAATGCGACATCCGTTTAAAGAGGGTGCGTTATTCATCCTGAAAACACTGTATTACGTTATGCACCGTCTACTGAAACAAATTTTAATGCCAAATATGTACATAACCAGTTGAAAATCTTTTGGGATCAATACTACTTTGAGGTAACAATGACTCGCATATTGCATAGGAAAAAATGCAGGTGACGACCAGTTTTTTAAAATCCCCCCCTGATCAGGAGCATATACAGTCCCCATAGGGATATGTACACTCCCACGGGTCCTAATGCGGTATAATCTTCCCGGTTATGAGGATATGTCGCCCTCATCGCATACCCATCTTAAAAGTGTATCATCTGATAATGTTGGCTTTGGCTAGTTCTTTTAGGAAAAAAGGGAAACTGCCATTAAACCAAAGTAGCGACCGGAGCCTTACCATTCTCTTTTAATATTAACCTTAACTTTAATTCTGTTCTGCATCAACTGTTTTTGGAACTAATTATAAATAAGATCTGGGTCCCCCCCTTTTTTTTTTCCAAGTCTCTAACTTTCAAGTACTACAATGAATGTGTATCAATATCCCTACAGCTTTCAACATCCATACTATTGTACTCCACAATCATTACAGGCATCACCAAGACCTAACGTTCATGGTCAAGGAGTAGTACCAGGAGGATATCAGCAATTGGCCCCACATCAATTCGCATCGCACCAGTATGTGGCACCCACTGGTTCTGGTTCGGCCAGTGCCCAGGCAGCAGCTACCACCAACGGGCCCCATTCCCAACCGCAACCGGTGCCAATTCACAACCAACCTCACCCACAATCTATGATGGGGACTTACAACCATCAGATGCAAATACCTTATCAAGTGCCATTCTATTACTATAATAACATCAATGAAAAAAAGACCAAACTGTCAACTACATGGACTCAAAGAGAAGATAAACTCTTACGGGAATTGAAAGAGAAACAAAAATTGGGATGGAGAGATATTTCTACGTTCTTTAATGATAGAACTCCAAATGCTTGTCAATTCAGATGGAGAAGAATTATTTCATCCATGAACGAAGAATCCCAACAAGAGGGTGGTAGAGTCAAAGATTCCAGATCATCATCAGTTAGTTCCAATTCATCATCCACATCACTTGCATCTTTAAATAATGGCCATGGGAGAAAGCATAGTAATAGTTCATCTGTTTCATCTGCTAGTGCCTCACCCACAATGAACAAGAAAAGTAAATCCCATCATTCGATAAACTATATCTTAAATTAGATGAATGAGCCCTGATAAGGCTGTGGTTCCAAAAAAAAAATAATAATAATGAGCAGCATGTTGCTGCTGCACGTACTCATACAGGACCCTATTGTTATCCTCGTTCGTAAGTATTGAGTAGGGGTACAATTTTAGTTGTCGGGGAGTTAAGGGAGACTGCCCCGTTGACCCAACATAATGAAGCTTTCGCTTACATACAATGTAACGGCATTTTGGTGGATTTCAATTGCTATTGTTTAATGTTCTGTAAGCACTTTGATCACAATCATTGTCATATTTATTCTTATCATGTTCATATAATTCATTTCGTTTCAGGTTTAATCATATTCATTTCAGTTCTACCATTTTTTTATGTTGCTACTGTTTCAGTGGCCTATTTATAGGTTTCTTTTGTAATCATTTGCATATTCATCTTCAAAAGGGGTTAGTTTTGTATAGGTAATATAAGTAAAAATAATCACATACTTGTAGATGTTGCTGGCTGCAACTGCAAGGGTACATGTTCCTGATGATTTGGCGTCGTCACATTCTGATGTGAATCTTACGGTTCTAAGGGGTCTTCATGTATTTCCCAAATATTAGACAATGGCCCATTGTTTATTTATTTTATTATTATTTTATTATTTTAATTTTTTTATTCTATTTAGTACCAAAGTAGTGATACAGAGCAGTATTATGGCAGCCAAATACAGCAACGCAAGATCTGATGATTCGAGAGAGATCGAGAAGTCTAGATGGGCATTCTTAGATGAAAGGTCGTTTCAGGTAATGATAACCACATATTTACTATTTGCTTATTGTTGCTGGGATCCAGATGATGACATCTCCTTTGGCACCCCCTTTGGTGTGTAATCCCTGTATGGCCACTGGTAGATCTTTAAAATCGTTCATGCTAGATATTAACCAATTAGTCAAAAATAAATGTCGTCGATGGCCACATGCAGGAGAAAGGAGCCCTTCGGATTTATGTTGTATCATATTGTACCCTAATTTTCCCTTTGATAGGGCCACTTCTTGATGTTGTTAGTGATCCTGTAAGGCATACAGTATACTGGATCAATAGGTTCCAACTCGTATTTGCCCGAATCAATCAAACTTAACCCAGTAATCGAAAAACAGGTGTGATATATATCAGTTTGATTATCCTTACGATCACTAAACCCTCCCAGTTCAGGATCTTGACATGTCAAAATAAATTGTTGCAATTGGTCAAGATCAATCCAATGAGTCTTTTGCAAGATAGATAACGGCGACATTATCCACCAACTGTAACACACATCTGGTAATTTTTCAGGTCTTCCATTGAGTCCGCCTCCTTTGACTTGTCTTTCACTAAGCCATTGAGCCAATTTATCGTCATTAATGATGTCTAATCGATCGGCTATAGCCAAGGCACCTACCACTGTAAATACTTGTGCTCCATGACTTTCAGCCCCAGGTTTCATTCCAAAGGAACCATCAAAATTTTCACATCTCTGTAGAAAGCTAACTGATTTATCTATTACTTCACTAGTCAATTCTCCTAATATTGATAATGAACTTAAGGCATTATATACAAATCTGGTATCGACTTCTCCGTAAGAATCTCCCTGGAAACTTCCATCTGGTAATTGTAACTCTCTGATAAATTGAACAACCTGGGGTTTTTTATCATCAATTTCCAGAAGTGAATCATACGTAAGTAAAATCTGTAAGGCTGATAGCGTTGATAGCAAATGAGCATCATGATGGGGATACGCTCCAAAGCCTCCATTTTTATAGTCATAGCATGATTTAACGTAGTCAACAACCTCCTGTTTGGGTAAGATATCCAATGATTTCATGGTGGCCAATGCGGTAATGGCCCAGTACATTCCATTCATTTTGAGATGCTCCAGGAGCCAATGCTCGTACGACTGCTTGCTGGTTTCATCGTCAAGCGTTTTTATGTACTGGATGTGCTTCTGTCTAAGGAAATCCTTCTCCATGATCTAATCTCGTGGTGGTGCTGTTAGTGGTGATGGTGCGGTGGTAATATCGCGTTTGCTGCTGCGATGCTTCCCGGTGAACATTTGGAGAGGTCGACTGACAGCAGCACCCAAGTGCCTGATCTCGAATACTGTTCTTATTCTACTATACAAAGAGACATATACACATAGACATGATCTTAGCCGACCTATAAGCTTTCTCTAATAAACTTTTTTGAACTTGAATTCCTTCGTGGCTGGATGATACTCCACGTAATTGATGTAATTGTCCGTTAGGACTCCGGTTATATTGATGGCTCTGCATCCATTATAATTGACTTCAAAGTTCTGGTGGTTTGCGTCAGCCAATATAAGAACACTTGGAATGGGTTCTAGCCTTAAGCTGTAGTCATAAATAGGGTTTACCAACTTCAAATCTTTATTGAATGGTTGCAAATGGCCCTGATCCAAAAGGGTCTTAATTAACTTTCTGGATTGTTTTATTTGAAGTGGTATATTACCTGAAATTCGTGATGGATCAGTGGATAAATCTGTTGAATTACTTGTATCTTCATTATCAAGCTCTTGATTTAATAGGATTTCATTACGTTTAAACTTACTGATTAAATCATCTTTTAAAATGACGATTTCTTGACTCAAGTAATTAACTCTGACAGGATTCCAGCCTATTATCAAATGTCCCTTGGGTAATAATCTTTCTAATCGGTTTATAAATATGTTAGGAATATTCTGTTGCGGTAAATAGTTAATATTGGAGTTACCTAACGCATAGGTGGATTGCCAAGGGTCATTAGGTCCTGGAATCAAGATAAAATTAATATGTTCAACTATATTAGGATATTCAGCAATGATATTAGTTAATGCATTAAAATTATTTTTATAACTTTCGCTGTTGGAAATAGACGATGTAGAAGAACTATTCGAATTGATGGGCTTGGAAGTAAATGATCCAATGAGAACTAAGCTTATTGGATTATTTGATTCTACTGGCTCATTCACAAGCTCTAACTCTAGTTTGTTAAAGAACTTTCTTAACCCCTTTAATATCTTCAAATCATCCAAGTATATGTTTGACCCTAAGATCAAAAGTTTATTATTGGTCAATTGTTTCTCTAGTTTCACCAATTTCTTCTTAAACGGTCTGTTGATCTTATTAATATGACTCTTGTTCTTAGTTAAGTTTTCATCATTGATATTCAAGAAATCCAAGTTCCCATAATGTTCCATACTCACATCTCTCTTCTCCACTGTGGGGTGGCCTATATTGACCACATGAAAGATCCCATTATCAGTATGTTCGTTATATTGAGAATAGATCCCTTCAATTATGAGAAACATCCCTTCATTATAAAAAGCATCATGGGATTTCTCAGCTTGGTCAAAATTTAATTCTATAGAATCACTCGAATCTTCCAAGATATAATTACCTTGGATGTTTTTCAGCAATAAACCGAATAATATAAATGAGGATCCATTTTTTCCTATAATATTTTTGATTATAGTGATTTCAAAGTTCTTTCGTTTTTCCATTATATTAGAGATACTTTGATAATTGGTCTTTTGAAATACCTCATTTCTTGATAATCGGTCTCTAATTAGATTGTAACGGTTACTGAAGTAATCAATGTTTGCCGATAAGAAATTGGACAAATCCTGCTTGGGTTGTAATGCAAATTGTTTGCGATGTCTGTCAAACTTGTAATTCGGTTGGTCGTTTGGGTTGATCACTCGGAAATAATCACTCCAGTTGAGATCATCCATTTGATCGACATCAACTTCCATTTCCTGATCATTTATGTTTTCCTTATTAGATTCATCGTATCTGTCCTCATTGTTTGAATCAGTACCAGGAGATTGGCTCCTTCTTGCCTTGGTCTGGTTCAGTTGTTCTTCATTATTCAAGTATTTAAGTACTTCCTTTAACCCACTACCGTCTAGAAATAACCCTCTGTCTTGGTTTTTCCATAGTTTAGCAATATCTTCCAAATATATTTGGGCTTTAGTGCCCTTCCATTCAGACCCGAATTTATAGCTAATAACTTCTGTCAATATTTTCAACCCATCGGTCTGAATATTTAATCCATGCTTCTTTGACAAGATTCTATATGCTATAGGTCTAAGGTTGCTAGGCTGTAGCTTTACTGGTAATGACTTACCCTCCATGATCAATACAATCGCAGTTTTACTATGATGAAAAATTGTATTATCACAACGCGTTTATTTTTCAGATTTCTGCAACATTTTTGGTTATCGCGCGTCAGCTAAAATGATTAGGATTTCATCAACTGTTTGCAACAACTGCAAGCAGTTTTGCTTTAACTGGTGAATTATACTTAAATGATTGATTATTTTTAAATTCAAAGGCTTACGGGATTTTTTCCGGAAGTTATGAATTAGCTTATCATTCAATTTAAATAATAATTGTTTGAGTTCTATGGTAATATCGTAGTTATATTCTCTAGTGATAACTTGTAGATTTAACCTGAACATCAACGATTCAGATGTTTTAAACTGACGAAACGTTTGGAAGTACTCGTTATATTCCAATAACTTCGCCTCTAATTGGTTGTAGAATCCAAGAGCTGGATCAGGTTGGGGGTTGCGGACCAATTGAAAAGTGTCGAATTCATGTTCAAGCAGTTGAAATTTGAGTTTATAGGTTCTATCAGTTAATTGCAATTGAAGATGTAGGAGATCTTGACAAAAATGTTCATTTGCTCTTTGTGACTCTTGAATCTCAAACGTTAATCGGTTATTTTCCTCTTGGACTAATTCATATTGCTGGTTAAGTTGATCAAACTTGTTGTTCATATCAGCATTTAATTGATTCGCTCGGGTCAATTGTTGGTTCAATTGATGATTTTCACCTGTCAAGAGCTGGTTGTTTTTCGTCAGTTCCTGTAGCTGGCGTACCAAGTTCTCTTTATCAAGGTATAATCCTCGCCTAGCATGTTCCACCAGTCTTAACCTCTCATCTTTTCTTGCCAATTCCCTCTCATAGCTGCTTTTTTCATAGCTGCTTCTTTCATAGCCATACGCCCTACTCTCAGGCCCGGTAGATCCCTTGTAGTTAAAATCTGGCTGGCGATAGGTGTTCCCCCTTGGAGCCAGACTGTTCTCCCTTGGACCAGAGCTCTTGTGTAGATCAGGTAGAGGAGCAGACTCATAGTGGATTTCGTCATCGTATCTCAATTTCTTAGGAACTGTAGGACTTCTTCCTTTTGAATTCCCGAAGCCACTGATATTCAAGGAATCAGCCATATTTATAGAGTTTTGGAGGTCTTCTGTATTGGTGTTGTTCTCATATTCATCTAAAGAATACCGTTTAAAAAAGTGCTGTAACTTATTAAGTAGACCTTTCTGCTTATCAGTGTTGGTATTCCTTGTTGGTTTGAGAATTCCCCGATCTCTATACCTTCCATTAGTGCTCATATAACCCATGGAATTACTGCTTCCACTGGGACCGGTACGATCTGCAGGCCTCATAGTCTTTATGGCAATGGGCCCTAAACCATCAACCCCGCGCACATTTGCAGACCTGTCAGGACGGAGAACCGTTTTTCCAGCAAACCGTTTAAGTAGGTGACCACTAGGATGTGGTCTGCTGTAGTTCCTGTAGTGATTATTAGGTATATAGCCAGCATGGTATGACATCAATTATGGTATTAGTGGTTATGTCCTTGTGTTTATTGCCGAATTGCTCGCGGTATTTAACTTAATGTGCGTGAACAGGCTTAAAGAAGTTAATTAAGGTAATTTCACCTAAGCCTGATACAGGTTCAAGGCCATGTTAGTATTGCTGTTGAGGGATAATGGGTGTCGCTAGATTATTTAAACCCCCTGGGTTCCATTCAGTAAGGTGCTTTAAGAATTTAAACGAATATATTGATCCTATAAAGAACAGAAAGTCGAGTCATAAGCCATAAGAATTAATGTAGAAGAATTAAAGATAGTATGATTCTTGATATCCTGGAACCATTTTGGGAAGCTTTTTTTAAACCCTAAGAATTAAAGGTAGCAGACGAAGCTGAAGATTCCAAATCCCGCTTTGGTGGTAACTCGTCGATGCACTGCAATCCTCTATCCTTGATGAAGAAGGAAGACACCAAGCATAATCCAATGAATGGGACGAGAAGATAAAAGTAGTTTCTCAAGGCTACTTCATACATCTTGATGATGACATTGACTTGATCATTATCAAGCCCGTTGGTTTCAACATGACTATAGATGTGCTCTTTGAGATAATCCAAGTAACTTTGAGGAACGGCAGTTGATGAGGGGGCTGAGGATAAGGTGGCTTCATAGTCACTGATTTCATTTAATAATGAGTTGCTCACTATGGTAGATCCAATGGCAATCCCTACAGCACCACCAAATGATCTTAAAACGTTTCTGGTCGATATCACTACTGCTCTATCTGATTTTTTGGCTTTAGCTTGACATGCTACCATTGTGGGTTGGAATGTGAATCCGACCCCTGTTCCCATGATTAACAATACCACTATATTCACCCAGTCTTGTAATTCTTTATCCCAGATAATTAATAATCCATTGGCCAAGCACCACAAAGAATACCCACCAATAACCACATAAATGTAATGACCAGTCCTTGAGATGATTTGCCCAGAGACCGTGGATCCTAAAGCCTGCATCAAGACCAATGGTATAAGAAAGATTGATGTATTAACGGTATCTTTTTGTTTAATGATCCCAAAATAATATGGCAAGTAATAAAGGAATCCATAATAACACAGACCAAAGAAAAAATTTGAACTCAACAATAAACATAATGATGGGTTTTTGAATAAGTGTAAAGGTATCATGGGTAAGATTGCACACTTCCATTCAATAAATAAGAATGCCACAAACACAACGCCTCCAACGACTAACATACTTATAACCAAAGGACTATTCCATTCATAGGTAGATCCTCCACCACTGATTGGAATTAAAATTAATGTTAATGCTAATGTAGCGGTCAAAATCCCTAAATAATCGATTTTTTGAAATTTTTCCTTGGTAGTTAAGACTTCGTTCTTCTTTTTATTATCAATTAAAAAGTAAATTACTACAATGTCAAGAACCATCAATGGTGCTACTAAATAGTAGAATCCTCTCCATGAGTAAAAGGAAATAAACCCTGCCATGATAAAAGGACCAACCGAATTCCCAATTCCTACGCTTGATCCTAATATTCCTTGATATTTCCCTCTTTGTTCTAGAGTTACTACATCACTTAAGATAACCATTGATAATGAACTTACAGCACCATTTCCAATTCCAGCAAAAGCTCTGAACACAAAAAATTGTACTCCTGTTTGTGCAAAGCCACAACATAAATCAGCAATAGCCAAGATTAAGAGACATGTCATCATTATTGTTTTCCTCCCAAAAATGTCTGACAATCTTCCAAACAATATTTGACAGACGCAGTTAGCTAAAAGAGAAGCAGTACCGGCCCAATTGATGCTGGATTCACAATTAAGATCTTTTCCGATTACAGATAAAGCCACAGTGATACCAGTTTGATCAGCAAAAGATAAAAACATTGATAATGATAATGCCGATAATACAATCATTAATTTTTTGAAAGGTAAAATATTCATATGGGAATCTCCCAATCTGTCTGACAATTGTTTTTTGTCAACTTCAGTGACCTTCACTTGTAATTTCTCCTTCTTTGAACTATATTGCAGGACCATATTATCGGAAGTTGTTAATAATGAAAATAATGCAATTAAACTCCCAAAAAGGATCTTTTACAGAATACTTATATAATAACAATCTTCGAACAGGGGAGATGTTGATGTTGTTAAGAGAGTAAATTAGCAAACGTTTTTGTTATCCAGTTCCTGCTTTTCCCTATGTCGGATCGGATTATTATGAAATAGGTGGAAAGCTTGTTTTAACCAAGTGCTTCTAGTTGCCACAAGTTGGCGCTTTTTAGCACTTAAACCTAATTTGACATATTTTATGTCAGGTTTAATCGACTCACATAAGTCTTGTAAGGAATGGTTTGCATAGGACGGCATAATCACCTTTAAGGTAGTTCCTTCTTACCTTATTTTTCTTAATTAAGCAATGAAAGAAGGAAAAAAATCCGAAGACGTGAAGAATAGCCGTTACTGATTTCTTTTTCTATGAACCATGGCTTCTTCTTTTTTATTTTTACTTGCTTCTAAATAACCCTTATATCCCTTAGGCTTACATCCATCCCCTGGTAATAGAATAGTATTGAATAGCCCTAATGGCCATAGATTAAAGGCATACTGACACGGAACATTAATGTTCTAGATGCGGCAATCCTACAACATCAATCTGCTGATTGTAAATCGTTGCAGACAACTAACCATGTCAAAAACTTTAATTCTCCCAAAAGGGGCACAGAGGTTTAGAGGCAGTTACAATGGCATGCGCCATGGCTTTGCATTCGCTTTGGGCTTCGCAAGAGCTTATCTTTGCAACAAATCATGGCTCTGCATCCTAGATTCAGCAATGGTTTGCATAACATCTGACATTAAATGCGGAAAGAAAAGAAAAGAGAGCGACAACAGGATCCCTATCAGCCAGTTTAATTATGCAACGGATGTTATCAAGACGCATCTTTTGTCCCGCTCATGTACATTTCCCACTTTGAAACAATTGTTCCGCCATTGGCTAAGGAATTAAAGCCGCCCTAAGATAATAGACTGCGAAAAACAGAAGCGCAATAAGCCACTTTTCTTAGCGTTGCAATTTCAAGCGGTTTGAGTGAGAACGGTGAATAGAGTTAACAAATGACAATAAAGGGTTGCGACAAGGGCCACACGGGTGCTACTAAGGTGATTGGTAATTGACCGATAAATTTGTTAATGAATTTGAGTTTATATTGGGCGAGGCTAAATAGAATGCTAGCAGTAATAGGAACACACGGTTATGATATGCACGAGGATGGTGTTATTAAACAAATTAACTTTCAGGGCCAATGCCAAGATGAAGTATGAATTACAGTTGGGTACTAGCAAAGGAGGGGGGCAGTTCACACACCTATATCAATCTCACCGCATAATTCAATTCTTCGACTGGAAGACGCAATATAGATTTTATAAGTGCCTGTCTGAATAATCCACTGTTGGGATTCTACATCCCAAATAGACAAATCCCTGTGCAAAATATTGAAGCTTACGGACCCAGTTTTGCCCTTGTCAATAAAGATTTTTTCAAATCCTCTTAATACTCTTGGTGGTGATCCTACTAAAGTACTTGGAAACTCAATATATAGTTGAGCTACGTATCCACCTTTATATTTCCCGATGTTCTTCACATTAGCTTTGACAATGAATAGTACATCCCATAGTGCCTGATTACCACCGAAACCTCCACTCAATGGTGGTGAGGACTTATATTGTTGGTTATATCCATTTGGATAGTCAAACTCTTCATCATCTGGTAAGGTTTGAACATTTTCATTGTATAAGTAGGGATAAATGTAACCAGGGGCTGGATCAAACTCCTCGTGAGGAAATAATGCATCTTCAGGATCACAAATATCATCTTCGATTGATCTATAGACTGGCAAATATTCATCCGGATATGGCAAATATTCAGTAGGTGAATTTATTTCTTCAATTTTCAAATCACTTAATTCAAACTTGGTATATGATAATCCATATCCGAATTCAAAACGTGGTTTTATGTTATGCTTGTCAAAAAATCTATAATCAAGATAAATATCTCTATCAAAGTTATCTTGAGGATCAGTACTTTCAGACAAATCATCAATTATAGGAACGTAATGCAGCTTCTTTTTGGCGATAGTATATGGTAATTTTCCAGAGGGGTTTACATCACCAAAAAGAACTTCTGCTAATGCTTGCCCCACAAATTGGCCCAAAGGTGCAGTGTTTAAGACTGCTACCACATTTTCATGTTCAATCCATTTTTCCATATTAACCGGACCAACAGAATTTACCACCACCACAGTTTTACTACATCTTTCTGCAACATGTTTAATTAATTCATCTCCATTGTGCCAAAGGGAAAAGTTCTGTCTGTCACCATAGTTATCATCAACTTCTATGAACCCTTCACCGCTATCAGCATTGACTACCACTATTGACATGTCAGCGACATCAGCAATTTCGTCTACATGTTCAAAGTCCCAGACGTCATTTGAAAAATCAACCAACATTTCCCTTTCTCTAGCCATTTTGGCAATGGCCTCATAAGGAGTAATCACGTAAGGATTGTTTACAGCAGCAGATCCCCAACCTGATGTTAAGACCCCATCTACACATCTTTGATCTTTACAATTGAACCCTTTTGAATCAATGCCAGCACCGATACCTGCTATAAACAACCGTTTAACTCCATCCAGCTTATCTATTGGTAAATTATGACCATCATTTTTAAGTAGAACAATAGCCTCTCTTGCTACATTCAAAGCTATATCTTCTGTAAATTTCAGTCTTGCTTCTTGATGGAAGTTTTGCTCAATAATTGGACCATAATGTTGGTAAGGATACTTTTGTGAGTACGTATGGTCAGTCCAACTACTAAAATTGGGTCCATCTTCTTCACTTGGTAATTTTAAAGTTTCAATTGCAAAATATGGAACAAGAATTCTAGTTGCCATATCATTTAATCTCGACTGGGGGAAAGTCGAATTGTAAACAGCTCTAGTTAATAATGGTCCCCAATAAGACTTACCAGTTAACCAATCATCAAATATTTCACCTGGCATAGTCATATCTAAACCTGATAATGCCGAGTATATTCCTGAATGTTGAGCACCCCAGTCGGATACCACAAATCCTTGGAAACCTAATTCTTCCTTTAACAAGTAGTTCAACAAATAGGAATTTTCACAAGCATATGTGTTATTTACTTGGTTATAGGAGCACATAACACCACCAGTACCGGCTCTAATTGCATCAGCAAATGGCCATAAATAAACTTCATGCATAGCTCTATCACCAATATTTGAACTAATAGATTCTTGAAGTCTATCCCAACCATTGTCTTCCCATTCCCCAACTTGTCTGAAGTGTTCTTGTTCATTACCAATCAAACTTCTTACTACTGCAAGGACTCCTTCATCTTGAATTCCTTCTACTGTGGCAGCACCAGCTACCCCTTGTAGGTAAGGATCAGCCCCAAAACTTTCCCAATTTCTACCACCTGCAGCTTTCAATCCAATGGGTCCAATTACCGGTCCCAAAGCTATGTGAACTCCCTTAATCTTATGCTCTTTACCTATAGCCTTACCTCTTAAATAAATTAATCCTTTATTAAAAGTACTGCCAGTAGCCAACCCACTAGGAAAATTGGTAACAAAATCAGTATATCTTACTCCATTGGGGCCATCCTGTAAGCATAAATTCGGAATTCCAAGTCTTGGAACTGAACCGGTATTACCTACACAAGGTCCAGAGCCCCAACCAGTTCCAGTAGTTAAATTGACTTTTTCAGTTATGGTCATTTTTTCCACAATTTTTCTTGCTTTATCATAAGCCTTTTGCCAAATATGATCTAATCTTCCTCCAAGCGCTATAATACAAACCCATTTTGTAATATGGTTAAGAGACGGAAACGGTGGCCATTGGCTCCATTGGCTCTACCATTTACAAAAGCAAGTTACATGTTAGTAATGCTAGCTATACAATTCTATGGACCTTTGGATACATACGTGAAGGGTAATAAGGCTCCGACCAAAAGAATTCACCCGGGTGACGATCTTCGATATAAAACAAAGGAGCTTCTTCATGAAACCCTCTTTTTTCAAAACTGGTCAAATTGTCATTGAACTCGACATTAGACTTGATATCGACATTCAATGCCGTTGATACCACAAGTAAACTAGATACCCATAAGATACTGGTCAACATGGTTACTGATTAATGGTACTTAAAGGCTGCAAAAAAAAGAAAAAGTGCTCAAAATGCGTTTTGAGTCGAATGAACACAAAAACAAAATTAAGGTTATACTATTACATGCAAAGCTATAATCTAGTTAAAAGCAACGCAAGTTTCAATACCGTCGGCTTATCTTAAAAGTTCAGCCCCCTAAAGAAGGGTGAATTGATTTCCTTTGGGGGAGGAAATACTATGCAATAATTATAATAAACTATGTACTCATTCTAGCTGTGACTTGAACTTGAGTGACAATACTAGTAGGATTATTTTTTGATTCTGAAACATTACTTAAGGTAGTTGATTTCTTAAGTTTATTAAGATCTGACCTATTGGTGAGATTATGATTATTAGTTAAGGGATTAAATGGTTTAGTATCATCTTCCAAATTCAAATTTGATAAAGAATTGATTAAATCTAGACTATTTCTTGAAACGGAATTATTTTTAAAGAAATTATGTAGATTTCTAATAGAAGCTTCATTATCTAGTAACATGGCGCTTTCAAAATATCCCGGTCTAGAATCATCGATTTTAAAATTATTTTTATACTTTATTCCATTAATCAAATTGAATAGATCAATCCTAAAACTTTTGGGGAGTTTATTATGGTTTAGGTAGACGTTACTAAATTTATCATTAATCTTAATAAACAAATATAATATTGGTTTTAAGCAGTTAATAGAATCGAGATTATTTCTTCGCAAATCAATCTTTTCCAAATTGATTAGATTATCTAATCCATCAAGGGTTTTTATTTTATTATTGTTTAAATTTAAGGTGGTCAAATGCTTTAAATTTCTGGGGAGATTATGAAGACTGGTAATATAATTGTCCAGGAAATTGAGATACCTTATATTTACCAATTGATCTAGACCATCAGGAATTGAATCTAATAAATTATTGGATAAGTTCAATTTCACCAAGTTAGTTAAGGGATGAAAAATATCAGGAGGTATGGAAGTGATGGAAGTTTCAATCACACTAAGTTGTCTTAAAAAACACCATTTATTGTCTTTCAATGTATAATCCTTAATTTCATTTAGTCGAGAAAAATTACTATTAATACCACTATGATGACCATCAAGTTCCTTAAATGAAGTACCGGCTCCATTTGAAGAAGTTGAGGTTAATTGGGTCCCGTTAGTAGTAGTAGAGGTATAAGACCTTTGACGATTAGGATATTTAAATGCATTATTTTGAGTTTCATGGTCATCAACTTCAAATGTATTGCTTCTTCTTATAGTCTTGATGGAATTGAAACTATTTCTATTTGATTCATCTTCTATAACTAAATTGATGAGTACTTCAGTTAAATCATTCAATTTAGAATTCTTAATAATTAAAATTCTTAATTGTTCACTTAAAATATTCCAACCAAAAATTTCATTAGGATCATAATCATTGATTTCTAGCACTTGTAAATTCTTAAACAGTTTAATCGGTATAGAAGTATCACAAGGATATTCTTCATATCCCAAAATACCACTAATTTTAGTCTTTGGAGAAAGTATAAGACAAGGAATTTTGGTAAATGATGAGTATAAATATTTAATATCTTTATGGATAATCTTTGGATCTTTAGAGATGTTAGCATTAAAAGACCTCCAATATACTGAAGCATTCGATACAATTGATTTCATGGAATTTATAGAAGAAATCGATTTAGCATCACTATCAAAATGTTTGGAAGATCTAGCATTACTAGCCATAAATGATATAAATGTAGGTTCATGATGAGGATTATCTAATCGAATATTTAATGGGCCAATGTCCACTCCCAAGGAAGAATTATCAATTTTCTCTAGCACATAATATAAATGATGAAGACTAAAACTCAACCGAGACGGTCTTATCTTTGAATTAGTCTTGTTTTTAGAAAACAATAATAATCCATTAGCTAAACCTTCTTCATTCCTCTTGATGTAATTTGATAGCTTTTGAATGTAAACATCTCCCTCAATAGAGGTTTCGCTATGGCTGAAGGCTCCCATGTACTACTTTATGTTATCAATAAAAGCACCGGTGGTGGATGACTCAGTTGGTACACACAAATTCTCCGAGGCCCCAACACCTCTAATACAATATCTAAAAAACCCTGGTGCCTGGCACGTTAATTTACGGCTACCTGGTACGCTATCTTCTCCTTGTAATCTTCTTGACAACGATAAGATTGCCAGTGAAGGAAACACAACACAGAAACTCCAACCTCAATAAGGGTTTTCTGGATTTAGATAAACACTAGTTACTATTTTTGTGCGGGAGGAGTGTTTTGATTTTATTGTTAGGGTCGCATTTGGGATCAAATACAGGATAAATGGGGTAGATGGTAGTATGATATTATGGTATATAGAGTACATAGAGTACATAGACTATAAGGGAGTGGACTAGGTGGACTCCGGAACACTGGAAGAGTCAAAGTCTCTGTAGGAATTTGCATCGTCATGGGTGCTATTTCGATCATTAGGGTTTACACTGTTAGTATAACTATTGGCATAACCGGAAGGGGCATACCCCGAGGTGGCGTAGGCCGAATTATTAGCAGTGGGTTGGGTGAATATCCTCTCCATGATACTAGCGGGAGGAATTCCAGCGGTAGAAGAATTGGTTTCTAGTGATCTTCTTCTTATTCTTCGTGACGAACTGGCAAGAGTTACAATACTTTCACTATCTCTCTCCCCACTGGGTGGAGGCAAGCTGTCTCTATTGATGACCGGATTCAAGTGGGAAGATGCTGTTATGGATGTCTCTGCCGTAGAAGCATTATAACTTTGAGTATCGTGGTTATTGTCACTCAACACTGATGGTGATTTGGTGGATGGCAGCGATACAATCGACTTTAAGGGTATGGTACTTATGTTATCAGAGCTTTCAGTTATTTGATCACTATTGTATGATCCACTCCGTACATCTTGGCTATCAAGTTCGGTATCGGTATCGGTATTACTGTCATAATCTTCATTATCATACCCTTCTGGGGTCATATCATTGGGGTCTGTTTGTTGCTTGGAGCTGGTCCCATCCTGGTCATTTTGCTTGACCCTTTTCCCTCCTGCCTTCCTCTTCAGCTTTGACCTGTTAGGTCCTGGTTTGGTCCGGTAATAGCCTCGGTTGTAGGGGATATTAGGATTATTAACTTCATGAGGATTCATTAATCCGTTATGTTGACGATTTTGGCCCTGCATTAATCGCCTTACCCAGGAAAATCTTCCTCTGGGATGGCGTCTATCTAGCTGGTCCATTTCTGGTTCATGGCTTTGACTCATATTTCGAATATTGGAAGTTATATACCCGGTATTATTGGTGATTGTTTCGATAGAACTGCTGTATTTCAAGTAACTTTGTACCTGAGCGTGTGCGACTGACGAGCTGGCATGATACTGTTGGCACGGGGACAAGTGGGGACCATGGGCCGGATCCTGGGGCCAATAGGTCGGGCACTAGTGCGGGGCAGGAAGCTGCTGCTACGGGAATAACCACCGGGGGGCCGTGGCACCGCCGCCCCGACGCTTCCACTATGCCTTGTGGTTTCGCTTACAATAGCTGGTACTTAATATCCGCCCGTCTTCTCCCACCGCCTGATAACCGTTAGATTCCAAGCAAGCTTTATGGCCATTCCAATATGTCCGCTAACATTACTTCCGCGTTTTATTTCATTTCAGGGGCTAAGAGATTAACATCCGTTCTTTGTTCCTTCAATGAACATTTACATCAGATTCTCTTATCAGTATATGGCCTTATATTCTTGCCTATATACGATAGAAAGTTGTTACCTGAGGATACGTGCTCATTGTGACTGATTCTGGCTTGCGATTGCACCGAATTTGAGAGGTTTTAAAATGCCCGTTAAATGCTGGGGTGGGCGATGGAAAAAAAGGTTGAATTTTTCACTTAACCTTTATTAAAACATGAATTTACATGTCATTAAAGGACCCGATTATGGGCTTGAAAAGCAAAAAGAAATGCTCCGAGACGGGGAATTGAACCCCGGTCTACCATGCGACAAACGGTAATTCTAGCCACTAAACTATCTCGGACCTGTTGTGATAGAAAACCATTGTCTGATGGTTATATCTTTTGCAAAAATTTTCACTCCTGTATATAGGCTCTTGCATCTCTTCGCCTAGCGGGCATATTTTCTTGTTCGAATAACGTAGTGACGTATAGAAGTATAGCCTACAACGCCCTTCGTCCCAGTAATACCCGGGCCAAAATATATCTAGTTCATGAGCCTCAAGAAAATGTTGAAGAGATAACTCTCCTTCAGCTGAGTGACGGGGTCTTCAAAAGTTGCAAAATTTTACACAATTTGCGAATGTTGCATAATTGTGCCTATTAGGAGGGGTGAAACAGGATAGGCTATAAAGCTAATCAGAGCTTTAAAAATCCTACAAAAAACATCCAGAGGTCTACTTTCAGACCCTGAGTCAGGTAAGATTGACTATATAAGAAGAACAGCACTGGGTATGGTATTAGGTCAATGGGATAAATTGGTTTGTGCACTGGCTCTCTGCTTAAATAGAGGCAGATAGGCAGATAGGCAGATAGGCAGATAGGCAGATAGGAAGTTAGGCAGTTAGGAAGTTAGGCAGTTAGGAAGTTAGTTGGCAAACAGAGTGCCACTACATAAATACTACTCCTATTGTGTATATTCCACATGATATATAAATAGGTCGCCCTAAAGGCTTGACCTAGTCTACTATAAAAGTCCTATAACAGCAGCCATCAATCCCAATGTCACTGGCACATACATCATACTCCCTTCACCTTCAGAAGAAGAAGATTCAGTACTGGATACTTCATAGCCATTAACCCCACTTACAGCCAATCTACTACTATACCAACCTAAATTAGTAGCAAAAGCAGCAAGAGAAGAAAAATCAAAATCTGGATCATTCAATAATGTGGTATAAGAATCGTCCAGATAATCACCAATACTTTTAGCAATATCACCAACTTCATCAGGAATATCAATATAAGCAGTTCTCAGAAAGAAGAAGTAGTCAGCAGCATTTTTACTAACATCACTTACCAAGTTAGTGAAGAACTGTATATCCTGGGAGATATGACCATTGGTTTCTGGAGGTTGGGTAGTGGAAGTTTCTTCACATAAGCAGCATCCCAACACTGTAAAGAGGGAGATGTATTTGTAAAGATGCATGGTGATGGTATACAACTATTGCTTGCGGATTAGCACACCAGTAAACAGTGCGGGACCCATGGGAACCGGAATAAATACGGTGCAAGCACCAGAATCATAGGGAACATATATTGAGCTACATATAAAAAACCAAGCCACCAGGATGCTGTACAACAACACCTGGGATTAACAAAACACTAAATTGCAAACATGTCGAACTAGCTAGTTCTAGAATTAAATTTATAACTTCTCTATAATTGCCAGAACTCAGTCAAGTTTCTACCAGCCCCATTAAAGGCCAAGATATTTGGAGTTTGAGCATCTTCAATTCCTTTAATGATCCCTTTGGTACCAAACTTGACGATTTTTTCTTTCAACACTGCTGGTTGTAATAAACCTTTAGAAAATTCAGAGTTAATATCTGGTTGTAAAGATAAGTAGTAAGATAATAATCCGGCAATATGAGGAGATGCCATCGATGTACCGGACATAACAGCAGTATCCCCAAAGATATAAGTAGAGGTAATGTCTTGACCAGGAGCAAAGATATCGACACAACCACCCCAGTTAGAAAATTCAGCTTTATTATCATCAATATTACTGGCAGCTACAGTAATAGGACCTGAAGCTTTAGCAGGAGAATAACCACAAGCATCTTGATTATCATTTCCAGCAGCTACAGCCACATGAATACCAGCATTAGTAGCGGCATTAATGGCTAAATCTAATGAATCTTGACTAGATCCTCCAAGTGACATGTTAATAACTGATCCTTTAAATCCCTTTTTCATACTAGAAACTTTAGATTTATGATCGTTAACAACAAATTCAATTCCTTTAATAATATCTGAAGTCACTCCTGATCCTAATAAATTCATTACTGATACGGCCACCAAATCTACTTGTTTAGCAATCCCATAAGTTTTAGATCCAATAACTCCGGCACAATGAGTTCCATGACCATTACCATCAATTTGTAATTTAGGGAATGCAATAGATTCACCCCAGGTAGCTCTACCTTCAAATTCTTCATGACTAACTTTAATACCAGTATCAATAACATAAGCAGTAACTCCTTCACCACCTTCATTATCAAATTCATAATTAGAATTGATAAAATCTTCTCTTTTACTAACTCTAGCAATCCCCCATGGGGCTTCCTTTTGTATATCAAATTCATTAATTTTAACCTTGGTATCCTTTTCAACATATTTAATCAATGGGCTCTCTTGAACCATTCTAAGCAATTGATTGGTGAAATAACCAGCATACCCTCTTAAAGAATCATTAATATTAAAGAAATCCAATTGATTATTTTTTAATCTGTACTTCAAAATAGCAGAAAAGCTTTCTTCATCTAATGATTTTACTAATCCTTCATACTCCTTAACGATCCAATCTTTGTGGGAATCGATATCTTCGGTGGCAACCTCGTCTTTGAATACAATGATGTATCTATCAGGAATGACATCTTCAATGTTATCAGCATTTAAAATAGGTGCTAAAGATTGGTCATTCTGGTGTTGACTTTCAAGATGGTGTTGGATTTTTAAGGGGAACTGGAATTGTTGGAAGTCAAAAACTTCCTGTAAATTGTTAACCAATGACCCGGTCACTAAGGTGATAAACAATATAACGTAGGAGGATATCAACATCGTGAATATGGGGTGAGTAATATCGTGTGATAAGATATATAAAGGAGACTGTTTCCCCTTTTATCTGCCTGCTCCTTGCTAATGCGTGAGGACGGTACGGACACACCTAATTAAGTGACTGGACCATACACTACCGACAAGACCGAGTCAAGCTCATAAACTAGCTATAGACTTTGGTATTATGGTTTGCTATAGTACTATAGTTTAATATGGTTGCTCTGTTATAGATCTGTACTATAGATGCTCCTCTATAGATGCTCCTCTATAGATGCTCCTCTATAGATGCTCCTCTATAGATGCTCCTCTATGGATGCTCCGCTATAGATGCACTATTCTAGCTACTCCATCAGCATGTTATAGATACTCTATGGATGCTCTGCTCTAGATATAACATTAGCTCGGTTAAAGCAACTCATACTGTAACCACTCGGAGGGCTTTGACTACCTCCACAGCAAATGGGAGTAAAACCGTCGGAATAATTGGCTTCTATGTAGCTTGATCTCGTACCGTGATCATGGACAAAGGCTCTGCTAGCAAAAGGTTGAGATCGTTTGAACAATGACACCACCACTTTCCTGTATTATTTCCCAAGAATGTAGGGGGAAAAGGTCTCGTCTCCACTTTGGTATAGCCATTATTCCACCACCCGGAAAAATTTTACTGCACTTAAGCCCACACGCTCAAATACATAACAATCAAATTTGACAGGTTTCCCAACCGGAAAAACTTTTTCCAGGTTTTGTGCCTGCAAGCTGTTTTTCATTGGTCATTGACGATTCCAGTTGTGGATATACATCGGGGTTAAGCCCTTGTTGCCATTCGAGAAGTGTATGTTTTTCCGGATTTGGCTGCTGTTATCCGCTTTGGTATTCCCTGTTGCATACGGTTTTTCCGGTTTGAGCTGCCACCATAGTGTTATTCCTTTGTAATATTCATGACGACTGTATACACTGAGTGATCAAAACTCTCCTTTTTCTTATTTCTTTTCTTTTTCTTTTCTCCTTTCCTTGAGAATTCTTCCGGTGTTGGGGTTGTGGGTGACTCTGCAGTAGTCTCGTTGCTTCGTGGTTATTTATAAATATACATTTTTTCCGGTTTCCTCTATTTTTTTATTGGTCTTTACTGTCTTTTTTTTTTCTCTTTGATTCTTTCCTTGGCCTTTCAAAGATGTCTCAAGCCTTAGAGAAACCACAAAATAATGAAGCTAATGCTTCTGGTACTGACTCCCCAGCCAGTTCCCAAACTCCTCAAGCTTCTCTTTTAGAAGATCCTAAAAAAACTGATGAAGGTATTCAAGACCCAACTGAACTAGAACAAAATTTACCTTCTTTACCAGAAAAATCCATGAAGGATTATATCTCTACATGTATTTTCTGTTTATTGATTGCTTTCGGTGGGTTTGTATTTGGTTTTGATACTGGTACCATTTCTGGGTTTGTTAATATGACTGATTTCACCAGAAGGTTTGGAATGGTTGATTCTAATGGTGATCACTACTTATCCAATGTCAGAACAGGGGTTATTGTTTCATTATTCAATATTGGTTGTGCTGTCGGTGGGATTGTTTTATCAAAAGTAGGTGATCTTTATGGGAGAAGATTCGGGTTAATGTTTTCAATGGTTATTTATGTGGTGGGAATTATTGTTCAAATTTCTTCTTCCACCAAATGGTATCAAATAGTTGTCGGAAGAGTTATTACCGGATTAGCTGTTGGATGTGTCACCGTGTTATCTCCATTATTTATTGGTGAATCATCTCCTAAAACCTTAAGAGGAACTTTGGTTTGCTGTTTCCAATTATTCATTACCTTTGGAATCTTTTTAGGGTACTGTACTACTTACGGTACCAAAAGTGCTTATGACGATTCCAGACAATGGAGAATTCCTTTAGGATTATGTTTCGCCTGGGCCATCTTCTTAACTGTAGGAATGATTTCTATGCCTGAATCTCCTAGATATTTAATTGAAAAGGGAAAACTTGATGAAGCAAGATACTCTATCGCTAGATCCAATAAAGTTGACCGTGAACATCCAGCTGTGTATACTGAAGTGCAATTAATTCAAGCAGGTATTGACAGAGAACAATTAGCTGGTACTGCCTCCTGGTCTCAATTAATCACTGGTAAACCAAGAATTTTGAACAGAGTTATTATCGGGATGTTCTTACA
The DNA here is from genome assembly GCA_030569555.1 of Yamadazyma oceani. Classification (NCBI taxonomy): domain Eukaryota; kingdom Fungi; phylum Ascomycota; class Pichiomycetes; order Serinales; family Debaryomycetaceae; genus Yamadazyma; species Yamadazyma oceani. Next base: position 22,218 of record JAJMLF010000045.1, read on the forward strand.
AGCTTTACAGCAGTTAACTGGTAACAATTATTTCTTCTATTATGGAACAACCATTTTCAAAGCTGTGGGGTTAAAAGATTCATTCCAAACATCTATTATTTTAGGGGTTGTAAATTTCATGTCTACATTTGTAGGGATTTATGCTATTGAAAGAATGGGAAGAAGATTATGTTTATTAGTTGGATCATGTGCTATGGTTGTTGCTTTTATTATATACTCAGTCTTAGGTTCAGTAAACTTGTACCAAAATGGTTATGACGGTCCTACCAATAAACCAACCGGTAATGCAATGATCTTTATTACTTGTTTATTTATTTTCTCATTTGCTTCTACCTGGGCCGGTGGGGTCTATTCCATTGTATCTGAATTATACCCCTTAAGAATTAGGTCAAAGGCTATGGCTGTTGCCACTGCTGCTAACTGGATTTGGGGATTCTTAATTGCATTCTTCAGTCCTTTCATCACTTCAGCCATTCACTTTTACTATGGATTTGTTTTCACTGGATGTTTAATCTTTTCCTTCTTTTTCGTGTATTTCTTTGTTTATGAGACTAAAGGATTGACCTTAGAAGAAGTTGATGAATTGTACTCTACCGATGTTATGCCATGGCAATCAGCTAATTGGGTTCCTCCAACTAAGGTTTACATGGCAACTAATACTGGATTTGCTTCCGAACTGAAACCGGATGAAGAGTATAGCTAAAAAAGTTATCAGAGACGTAAATAGGTATTGTATGTAGTAAATAGCTTTATGATACACAAGATTACTAAACCTACTGCGACCAGTTTGCAGCCATTTTGCAGTCGCGCCGGGAATAACAACTATATCCGGATTAATAATACGGACTTAGTAATCACGCGTACTCCGGATTTATATCCGAGGTGGTATATAAAGGTGATGAGCTTCACCAGGTAAGACCGCGATATAACAAGAAGACCAAGTATTATGACAATGAGTTTACCACCACAAGACACAACCACTGATGCTCCATATCCTTTAGTTAGCGGATTGCCGTATGAATATCCAGTTGCTGAAGGAGTTGTTGGGTCAGCATTAAATTTAACCCAAGACACTCCAAAATTATTTACTCCCTTGAAGATCGGAAATGTTACCTTGCCTAACCGGATCGGAGTTTCTCCTATGTGTCAATACACTGCTCATAATCAAGAAGTCACAGAATACCATAAGATACATTACGGGGCTTTGACCACCAGAGGACCTGGGTTGGTTATGGTAGAAGCTACTGCAGTTGCTCCTAATGCTGGTACCGGAGTTGTTGATTTGGGGATTTGGAAAGATTCTCAAGCTGCCAAATTCAAAGAGATAGTTGACTATGCTCATGCTAATACTTCTACTATTGGAATTCAAATTGGACACGCTGGTAGAAAATCAATGCAATCGGCCTTATTTCACCAGTTGGAAGGCTGGGACCCAAGAGGTATTAAAGAGAAACTTGTTGCCCCCTCTGCTGTTGAATATAGAAAGAATGGAGCTTTACCTGTTCCTAAAGAATTGACCAAGGAAGAAATTAAGGAATTAGTAAAACAATTTGGATTAGCAGCCAAAAGAGCTGAACAAATATCTGGGTTCGACTTTGTTGAGATCCATGGGGCTCATGGCTATTTGATTACTGAATTTTTGTCAGCTCATTCTAACAAGAGAACTGATGAATATGGGGGATCATTTGAAAATAGAATTAGGTTTTTAGTTGAAGTTATTGAAGAAGTTAGAAGAAATGTTTCTAAAGACTTCCCAGTGTTCTTAAGAATTAGTGCCTCTGAGTTACATGATTCTAATCCTGATGCTTGGAAACTTGAAGATTCTATCAAGTTGGCCCCAATTGTTATCGAGAAGGGAATTGACTTGATCGATGTTTCTGCCGGTGGTAACGATTCTAATGCTGACAGAGCTAAATTTGATTTTGGTCCACATGTAGAATTTGCTACTAAAATTAAACAAGCTATTGGTAATAAAGGTTTAGTTGCATGTGTCGGTAAGTTGAATGATTCAAAGAGGGTCAATGAATTGGTTGATAATGGGTCATTTGATTTGGCTTTAGTCGGAAGTCAATTTTTATTTAATCCGGGGTTAACATTCCAATGGGCTAATGAATTGGGAGTTGACATTCATCATATACCTTCTCACTGGCCCTTGAGACCAAAATATAAGGAAATGATTGAATATATTCAATCTACAATGAAGTTATGAGTCATTGATTATAGATGTATAGAATTTTGAGACTTAATAAACATTATATTACTATAAAAACAATTTTTTATATACCAAAGAAACCATACAAAAGTAAACCAAGAAAACGAAAACTATAAATTCAGGTAGAGTCGAAAACTTAGATTAAAGCAACAACAGCAGCAATACCAGCAACGAAAGATGCCCCTTTGACAGCAGCACCGTTAGTTTGAACTGCAACAGATGGTTGAGCTTCGGAAGCAGATTCTTCAGCACCTTCAGCCGTTTCAGAACCAGATTCCTCAGAGGCAGCTGGAGCTTCCTCAGCAGCACTAGAGGCATCTTCTGGAGCAGGAGCAGAAGCAGGAGCAGATGAAGCAGCAGCTGGAGTTGAGGTACCTGGAGCTGAGGTACCTGGAGCTGAAGTAGTGGCAGGGGCTGAACTGGTTTCAGGAGCAGGAGTACTGGAAGTAGTTTCAGCAGGAGTTGAAGTGGAAGTAGTTTCAGCAGGAGTAGAAGAAGTAGAAGTAGTGCCAGCTGGAGTGGTGGAGGTAGTATCTTCACCACCATCAGTAGTGGTAGCAGCATCGGCTTCAGCAGCAGCAGCAACTAAAGCAGAAGAAGCACTATCAGGAATAAACCAGTAAGGGCTTGGAACACCTACTTTATCACATTGAGAAGTAGCAATAGAGGTGAATACTTCAACATTTTCTCCTTGACAGTTTTCAGCAACACATTGAGCAACAGCACCAGACCAGTTAGACATAACACATAAACAACCGGTATCCCAGTAAGGACAAGGAGTACTACCAGTATCTTCATCAAGACATTTTCTAGCACATTCTGGAGAAACGTCGTAGACAGGATCAGCAAACCCATTAATGGTAGCGGTCTTTGGAACTTCTGGGTAAGTGGCCCATGGGTTAGTAGTTTCGGCGAGGGAAATGGTAGCTAAGGCTAACACGGTGAAAGTTCTGGAAGACAACATAGCGAAGGACTTGAAAGGTATTAAACTTATCAAAAAAAGAATTAGTTAGGGAAAGAAAGTAAAAAAAGAATAAAATAACAGAGGGGAGGAACGGAAGGGGTTTATATATACATGGGTACTGGACAAGAATGTTTGCAGCGAGCAGTATACTAAACTGTCTTCCTCAGGGCAAAATTCAAAACCCCATTTAAATTGCCATAAATAGAACAATCGTAACTTAAAAGGGATACTGGCCAGAACTTTGGGTTTCAGTTTCTCTAATTGTTTTTTTTTTTTTTATTTTAGTCTAAGTATAATACCTTAAGTTTCGTACTTTCCGTACCCAGAACTTACAGGTTCGAAGTACCACTGTCATTGGATATTTCCGAGAGAGAATGCCATGATGATGCCATGAATTGACTTCAATTCCACCTATCGGGTTTTGACGAAGCGTTCTGCCCAAAACAGGTACTGGTTTAGGAAGCATCTGGGAGTTGCGAAATCCAAGAAAATATCGAAATATGCATTATGCACAAAGTTCGAAAAGATAAAAAACTGGTGAGGAACTTGGAACGGCTCAGAAAAAAGCTCAATCACACTATTGGCTAAGAGACCAATGTTCCGTCAATTCCCAGTTAGCTCGGCTACGTTTACTAGGTGTGGTAGCTTATTAGTCTTTTATTGCCTTATTCTGAGGTTAGGTTAAAAAAAGCTTGTTTCCAGTCACTGGACGTCCGATTACGGAACTTTATGGATTTATCCCCCGGATCCTTCAAGTATCTATTGTTCGAGTTATTAATATGGTACACCGATATCCCCGACATGCAACTTTTCTTTTTCATTGTTTGTTTTCTGTAGACATACGGATTCAATAAAGCTCAATGGTAATATAATTGCCTGATTAGTCTTACATAGAGAAATGCCTTTATTTTTAAGGTTTCAGTCTAACAATTGGCTACAGACTGAAAATCTTTATGAATGGATCGGGACGGAGAAGGAACGGAACTTAACTTTGCTCCCAGGAATACAGGAAGAGTTTTTAATATAGATTAATAAGAGCGCAGGTATATTTACTATTTAGAATAAGAGGGCAACTAAGGATCCAAATACAAGGGTAAAAGACCCAATGGAAAGCTTCACACCAAGTCCAGATGCAGAAGAGGATTCTTCAGAGTCTTCAGAATCACCACTGGCCTCGCTGGAATCTTCAGCTTCACTAGCCCCCGAGGATGTAGACATCACAGTAGTCAGATCAGCAGCTTCAGTTTCAGTTTCTTCGTTAGCTTCTTCAATACTCTCACCAGCTTCTTGATCTTCTTCATCTAAATAAGTATTCCATTCTGTATTGGTAGGCTCTGGAGCAGCCACATGGTAAGTACCGGCAGCCGAAGTTAAAGCTGCAGTAATTGAAGCTGGCATTAACCACACATCAGCACCAACTGATGAACATAATTCATAGGCTAAACTGGTGGCACTGACCACATCACTACCATCACATTCTTCAGCAATACATTGAGCCACCAACCCAGACCATTGGGGCATAACACATAAACATCCAGTATCCCAGTAAGGACATGGAGTATTACCAACAGAAGCTTTGACACATTCTCTAGCACATTTAGGAAGGTCTTCATAAATTGGGTCGGCGAATCCATTGATTGAAGCGGTTTTGGGCACTTCGGGGTAAGTATCCCAGTTGTTAGCTTTGATAGCAGCTAATAATGATAAAACTACAATTCCAAACTTCATATTGAAAGGTATTAGGTAAAGAAAAAAGAATAAGAGTAATATCCTAACGATTTGCTGCTATTAAATAAGTAACAGAAGTCTCCTGTTACCATGTATACCGAGCCGATCGAATTGAATAAGAAAATTTAAGAGCTTAGGCCCAAAGAGGAAACCAAAGTCAAAATTAAAATAACCAATCCTCCAACAGCACCGGAAAGGGGGAGGGACTCCAGTATACGGACATTTAGTGTCTCAAATAATTTTAGCCCAAACAATTGAACATTAGCCATGAAAAGTTGATGGGTAACTCACAACACCTACAAAACCTACACCACCCTTGTCTATGGCTTGCCTAATTTGCATGTGTTGTAAAGCTATGCAATCCCTTATATCTATTCCATCATTGTAGTTCTGCTCTTGCTGCTGCGATCTTCTGCCATCCACTGATTAATCTGATAAAAGTTTTTTTTTCTTAGCGACTAAGAAATCCTGCATGAATTTTCGTAAAAGGGAGGGATTATTCATGCACTAGACGCAAAATTGAAACCATTTCCATGAGAATTCTCAATTGCAACCTCCGTACTATTTCCGTTTCCAACTGCATGTAACCCTGTGCTGTCTAACACACCTGTATTACGTTACAAGGTAAGTTAAAGCCGGTTACTGGTCGGTACACCCAGACATAGGGCCTTTTTTTGGAAAGGCGTAACAGGAACTAGTTGGCTACTACAACATTTGTAAATCTTCTTATATACAAAAGGGAAATCTGTGATTCGTTATTTTTCTCTCCTCGTACCTACATATTATATATATAAGAAAGAATTGTCATTTATTTCTTGTAACCTCATTGACAGTATATCGAGCTCTCACGACCAAGGATATGTCTTCTATTCCATTCTATCTACAATATTACGTAGAATTTGACAGAAGTTCAAAGTATCAATGGTTAAACTATGGGATAAACTTAATAGCTTTAGTGTTATATGGGATTCTTTTCAAATGGATCCCTACTTATATCAGATCAAAGAGAACAACAAATTCAAATAAATTCGTTGGATATTTTAAATTTATAAGACTTTGGGAATCCGTTAATGGAGTTATCAAGGTTAAGTATCCTTTCTTTAATCATTACTTTTATTTACAACCAAGTCTTTTATTTCTATTTGGGGTTTATTTAGCCATTAATGGTGTTTTCTGTTATATAGATACTGAAGATCTTGACTATTTACCCAGAAAGTATGTTATTGCTAAAAGAATAAGTAGGATAGCTATATCTAACTTACCGTTAATTTATATTTATGTGATAAAAAATGACTTGGTTACTTCAGTTACAGGTTTACAACATGACAAATTAGTATTAATTCATAAATGGATAGCAAGGACAATGTTCACCATGATCAGTGTTCATATAGGGTTAGCTGCTGATTATTGGTTGGGGTTAGGTTTCCCAGTGATGTTAGTGATTCCTCCTCAAATCTTCGGATATATTGCTTTTACTAGCTTTGGACTTCTTACCTTTGGGAGTATTAGTTTTATACGGAGGTGGGCTTTTGATTTCTTCTTGGTTCAACACCGGGTGTTTTCGTTTATCATGTTATTATTTGCCTTCTTCCATAATAGAAAAGGAAGTGAATCTGCTGTAATTTTGGCAGTCCATCAACTTGTTATAGACAGGATCTTGTCACGGATCTTAAGCTTTGTCCATGCCAGGATGTCTCCTACAAGAGGTAGATCTACCTTTGAAGTATTGGATGATAGCACTTTATTGGTGACAGTAAAGATAAAAGCTTTTCCCTTTAAAAATAGGAAATGGTATGCTTTTTTCTTACCAAAGTTAAATACTTGGAAGCCAGGTCAACATGTATATTTAACAGTTGGAAAAATCAGTGGTTTCCAGCAACATCCTTTTACTATTGCTAGTTTAAGTGAGCTGGGAGAAATGAAGTTGCTTATTAGAGTTCAAAAGGGGTTCACCAAAAAATTAATGAAAAAAATTGTTTACTTAAATGAACAAATACTGGAAGGTAATGACATTTCCAAAGATATTGACGACAGAAGTATTTTGACAAAAATTTTTCAAAAAATCGTTCATAAATACAAATCCAGAAAGTCTACCACCAATGAAATTGAACTTGGTGACATGCAGACCTCTATTAAGAGCAATACCAGTAGTAGCTCATTGGATTCAAACAGCCCAACCAACTCTTTCAGTGTTGAAACTGAATTATTGGGCAGTATGAAGAAGCCTAAGAATAAGAAACATGGTGGCTCAGCCTCTCTTGAAGACATAGATAACGGGGACCTTGAATTTAATAATACTAGCCCCAATGAGCCATTATTGAAAGCTACATTTGTTGGTCCAGTTGGTGCCCATTACCAACCTTTAATTACATTTGATGGTGCTATATTCTTAAGTGCTGGATCAGGTGCTTCATTTACTTTCCCAGTATGTCTTGATTTACTTAATACTATCGAACAAAGAAATAAGCAACAGGATTACTTGAACAGGAACCCAAACCCCTTGATCAAGCTTGTTTGGGTAATAAGAAACATGGAAAATCTTAGTTGGTATAACTTTATATTGGAAGAATTAGTCCCTTTCTGTAATAAGGGCATGTTAAAACTTGATGTATTTATAACCCAAGGTTCATCGAATGACATAAGTGACAATCTTGCTTCCAAAGAGAAAGCTATTAATGAAGTAAGTACCAGCTCAAGTACCAACTCTAGTACTCCTGCTACCACATTTCATTATTCTACAGATGTTACCACCTCCAAGACTGTCTCTGTAGAACACAATGCTACTGATAAAGCTTCTATTTCTTCTACCCAATCGTTGTCTATTTTCGAAGCCAAAAATGTCAATTTTTATAGCTACAGACCTGAAGTCCAACAAGTAATTCTGGAATATGTGGAACAATTAAGAAATCATAGTGATTATAGATCTTTAGCAGTGCTATGCTGTGGTCCTGATGCTTTCACTCATTCTGTTAAGTCAAACTGCAATAAGCTAAGGTGGGTACCTGAAGCTCCAGATATATACTGTTACACTGAGTCATTTGGTTAAGTGAATATGCAAGAGTATGTAAATATTTATTTTCAATGTCATATTAATATATATGGTTATTATCTACTTACATGTATTTGTATCCTTATATCTATTTATAGGCCCTGTTTAATAAATTTTATAAACTTTGAAGTATATTTAGCAATATAAGTGGTTCGAAAAACAGAATAAAAAACCCAAACTAAGGGAAGAAAGTTGAAAAAAAGTATGGTAGCAAACAACCAAAGGATCAGAAAATAAAAAAACCTAAATTAATAAAGCAAAGAACGAAAGAACAGTAACTATCACACTGACTGGTTTAGCTAAAGAAGAAGCATCACCAGCGTAAGAAGATGGAGCAATTGAAGGAGCAGCTACGGTTTGGGCACCAGATTTTCCAGCTTCGGCAGTTTCTTCTGCTACTTCACCAGCAACAGTAGAAGTGATTTCACAGTAAGTGGTGTAGGTGGTTGTATCGTCAGAAACTGTGGTCAATCCGGTGGTAACTGGAACTTTTGAACATTTGTCATCCTCACATGAAGTGACTGTTATCACAGTAGTTTCAATATCATTGTAGGTAGAACTGTAAGTGGTGAGTGAACCAGTAGAATCAGTAGTCACATATACTTCACAGCTAGTTGTAACAGTAACAGCATCTGTAATAGTCGTATAGGTGGTTTCGTAGTTGGTGCATACCGGACAAACAGTGTCAGTATCGGTCTTGGTTTCTGTGGCAGTAGCAGTAGCAATGCTTGATCCATTGCTGTAGGTTGGGATTGGGCTAGAACTGCTATTTGAAACAACCATGGAACTAGAAGAATATACTGATGAAGCAACTGAAGAAAAGAAGTCAGATGTTTCGGTAGATGTTTCACCTGCTGAAGAACTTGCAGGTTCAGTTGAACTTTCTATCGAAGAAGTGTCTTCTTCAGACGATGATGTGATGGAGGCTTCAACTGAAGAAGATGAAGGTAATTCAGTAGAGCTCGAGTCTTCTGAGGTGGCAGTGGCAGCAGCAGCAGCAGCTAATTCTGCAGCCTGTGCTCCTCCAATGAACCAGTATGGGCTTGGAAGACCAGCAGAGGAACAGACGGAGGTAGCTAAAGAAGTCATTTGACTAACGTCATTACCAACACAAGCATCTGCCACACAATCAGCGATCAAGTTTTCAAATGGTGACATAATACACAAACATCCAGTATCCCAGTAAGGACATGGAGTAATACCAGTATCTTGATCCACACAAGGTTTAGCACATTCAGGTAATAAAGAATAGATTGGATCAGCAAACCCATTGATTGAAGCAGTTCTTGGGACCTCAGGGTAGGTAGACCAAGGATTGCCACCTTCTTCAGAGGAAGAAGGAGCATCAGTAATGATAGCACTAGAGCTAGAGCTAGACAGCACTGGACTAGATGACGATTCGGTGGAGCTTGATACAGTTGGAGTAACTTCCTCGGTTGTTGAAGTAACAGAGGCATCAACTGACGAAGTTGAAGGAATCTCAGTAGAACTCGATTCAGAAGAAGCAGTGGCAGTAGCAGCAGCAGCTAATTGGGCAGCCTGTGCTCCTCCAATGAACCAGTATGGGCTTGGAAGACCAGCAGAGGAACAAATGGAGGTAGCTAAAGAAGTCATTTGACTAACGTCATTACCAACACAAGCATCTGCCACACATTCAGCGATCAAGTTTTCAAATGGTGACATGATACACAAACATCCAGTATCCCAGTAAGGACATGGAGTTATACCAGTATCTTGATCCACACAAGGTTTAGCACATTCAGGTAATAAAGAATATATTGGATCAGCGAACCCATTGATTGAAGCAGTTCTTGGGACTTCAGGGTAGGTAGACCAAGGGTTATCACCTTCTTCAGTAGTAGCAGGAGCATCAGTTATAATTGATTCTTCACTAGAAGAAGAAGCAGCTAATGCAACACCTATGGCTGCAAATAAGTTCAATTTTTTAAATAACATTTGCTTTTTTTAACAATGAACGAGTGATAGCAAAGTTTACGAAAGAAAAGAATGAATAAAATCACCTAAAACCTAAGCGAAACCGACATCAACGGGAATAAGAGGTATTTATGTAAGTTTAATCAACAATATTTTAACCAGAAACAAGCCCAAACTGTCATTGGGCCAATCGAGAAGACTAATGTTACTTTCGGAAATAGACAATTACGAGAGCCATCCAAGCAATTTCTTGGGACACGAAGTGAAGCGATCGTCTGAAAATGTGCAGAACATGTATAAAAGGTATCGGGTAATAATATTGTGAATCATTAAACCCATTTGTCACGGCCGTATAAAGTATGAACGGAAGTCTTGTTATAACCAATCACAACTGCCAGTGAAGCAAACCGGCCGCCCATTTAATTTTTTTTTGCAAATTATTATTTCACCCATTCTGGAAATTGTGCATGATGCATAAAGAGCCAAGAATGCCACATATTGTAACCAGAGTTTTATCAATTCGATCAGCTGTCCCCCCAATAGCCTTTCACCACCGACGGACACTGGCAGGAATGGAAGTAGAAATAGGAGTTTGTGTAACTATTCCAAAGGCAATATCGATATATCCGGCTCCGGTCATATTTATAAAGAATCAGACAGGCAACCATAAACAGCTGATTATCTGTTGGTAGCCATGAAGGAGCTGAAGTGGTATGTAAATGGTAATAACTGAGCCCAGTTACCTGTTACCTATAAGCGATATCGGCAATGCCACAAACTAAGGTTGTTGTCGGTTTGTTACATAAGCAAACGACTTAGTCCGATTAGGTAATCAACCATTATCTTATAGGATACGATGCTTATGTAATCGTGTGTGGCATGTTCTTAAATATTTTTACGATAACCTTCGAGCCCCAGCATAGACTTAAACCTTAATAGCTTATTGGTTCATTAAATCTTTTTACACCGCCATACGAATTTTCAAAGCCTATACAGCCAAGCCATATTCATATAGTGGTGCCTGCTTGATCCGTAATTACCAGTAAAGACCTTTACCTCAGGTAGGAACTGTCCCCCCACGGGAAATTTCCTGTCGTAAAATACATCTCATCACATTGCTTAAAATAGAAATTCCTCATCAAGGCGGTGGAAAAAAAAAAAAAAAGTTCGTATAGACTCAGCCCAGAACTGTCAAGGCATTGAAGTTATTATAGACTCTGGAGGAGGTAGAACCCCTGGAAAATGTTATGGACATACTATAGACATTACCTACTAGGGCTTGCTGTATTGGTTGCCAGAGTTAATGCCATTGAATACATTTGTACTAATCACAACAACCAACCGGATTTCATCTCGCAAACTTCAGTACAGACTGAAAGCTACTATCCACACACATTGGTGCCGGAGGATAACAATATACCTATAACTTTGGGAGTGAATAACTACTTGTATAAAGAGACTTCGAAGGACATTGAAGATAAAAAGGATAAGAGAAAGATCAACGAGCATGATTCGGTGTCTACAGAAGAGCAATTGGAATTGATCTATCATGAGATTGATGTTAAGGTGATAGATAGTTATTTCGATGCATTATATGTGGCATCTCCTGCTAATATAGACAATAGTAGTGGGACGATATTTCAGACCCGGTATAGAGATAATTATAATGATCTTTTTAGAATCCGGTATTCTACTTTTGCTAATGCTAGTTGTGTTGGGTCTAACTTGATTCAATTTAAAATGGTATTTATCAAGGATGATGCTTTATATAAGTATTATTTTGGGAATTGTAATGCTACAGAAGTGTTTTATGATGATTTTAATGAGAACTCGCTTTGCATTCCTATGAACTTTTATTGTTATGACCCCGAGATCAAGTCCGAAAATATGTGTATCAAGTCCAATTACACCTTGGCCCTAGAAGGTGCTATTTCTAATAAATTAGGTATCGTAAACCCTGTGGATAGTCAGTTGTCTGTTCATGGATCATTCCCTACCACATCCGTCTCATGTCTTGACAATAAACCATGCCTGTTTTCTAATTTCAAGACATTCGATTATTCAAAGGTTTCTTATATTCCAGTCCCCATAGATTCCATAATAACCACAGATTTGTCTACCAGTCTGTCTCTGGAACAAACTGACGTGTTGACCACTTCAGATGCTTCCATTTCTAAATCCGGGTCCTTTACTTTGTCATTCATGCTGGAATCTTTGGACAGTTTTTCTTCTGGTCTAGGTATAAGAAAAGACATTTCGTTCTCTTCATATTTCTTACTCGTGCTCTACATGTTAGGCTTATAAGGTCCATTTTATTTCGTTTTATTTATTATTATAAGGGCTAGGTTAATGTAAAAAAGAACAAAATGATATAAAATTGTTTGTGATGGTTTTTCTCCAGACACTTTAAATAATTCAACTAATATATACATCCATATATTAACTATTAACTAACTAAGGATACTTAATCAGTGGCTTGGGCTTCTACTAAGGAAGAAGAAGCAGCAGCTGGAATAAACCAGTAAGGACTTGGAACACCAGCAGCTGAACAAGCCGAAACGGCTAAGTTGGTCATTACCGCAACATTGTTACCTTCACAACCACTGGCCACACATTCAGCCACTTCACCACCCCAGTTCGACATGACACATAAGCATCCAGTATCCCAATAAGGACAAGGAGTAATACCGGTATCTTCAGCAACACAAGATTTAGCACATTCTGGCAAGTAGGTGTAAATTGGGTCAGCAAATCCATTAATTGAGGCAGTTTTAGGAACATCTGGGTAAGTTGACCAGTTGTTGTCAGAACCGAAGGTTGTGGTTGCTGGAACAGCCATGGCCATGGAGGAGAATAATAACCCTGAAATAACGTTGAAGGAAACCATTGTCTTTTTTTTTTAATTGTCTAAATTGTCAGTCTATAGTGAACTAGGAGAAACTTGTAAGGGTTTCATTCCCTATTTATACCCATCCAGTCTATATTATTCAAGTTAAATAGCCAATTATTCAATTGCATCGGAATTTATAGTAGGTTCCTGCGCACCAGACCCACCGGACGTTGCTGCCAATAAGAGAATAAGCCTAGCGAAGTATAACTCTTGGCCTAGTGAACTATTCCATATGTCTAATTCGGTAATCCCCAAATGCCGTTTTGGTTTCGTTAGACTAAATTTTAGTCTTTTAGAAATTAACGTTTCAGAATAGAAGCTGCAAAAACTCAATTGGTTGCGTCTGAGAAACAAAGCCGAGTCGAACTTGAGAATACGAGAAAAGTTTATTGTTCATTGGGTGTCTGTTTCATACTTATAGGATGGTTAGTGGCTTGGTTTACTAAACATAATGTTGAGCATTCCTATTGTTGGCTGTCGTAATGGACAAGAGTTCCGTAAACTAAGACGGGTTAGATTGTTTTAGGGGGGAATGTTGTGTAGAAAGGTGAATGGATGCAGTAACTGGTGAATGGAATTTTTGCATTTTTGGCATTTGTAATTTCCGTTTCCGATAAATCAAACAGACTTAATGTTGCAATGAACCACCGTTGGATGATTTGGGTGGTTTGAAGTCACTCTCATATGGTTCTCACTTGGTTGCAAAAAATTGAAATTACTCTCCAAATGTTTGGATATAAACAATGTTGTCATTTGTTACTTACAAATATTCCTCCAGTAGTATGACGCTTTCAGATAAAGTAAACATTGACGTTTACCTTCAAAATGACAATTATTTTCCACTCCAAGGGAGAATTTTCCTACAGAATTTCGACGTTTATCTCTCTCCTTCTCCGCTTTTCTTGTGGGTGCAAACATTCGCTAACACCTATCAAAATCCTGTAATATCAATTTTTGTTTATATTTCTATTTATAAATATTGCTCCAATAGTACGAATCTTTTGAATGAGCTCAATATTGAACCTTACCTTTGAAATAAAACGTACCATCAAATCTGGGGTAGAATCCCACTTTCTGAGTTCGACTTCACCCCCGATTCTCCCTCGCCCCCACATTCTTTACCTTGACTAACGTCACAAGAGCTTAATTCCCCTGGAAAACCTTACTGGAAACATCACCATAATGTGTCACACACAAATAATTCATATAGGGTAATTTGGAGAGTTTACCCGAATCCCATAGTTAATTCGCACTGTTCTGGAGTTCACTAGCAGCCCTTTTGTTAGCGTCCCGCCTCCATTTGGATTTTACCCTAATTTTATGCTGATTTTACCCGCAATTGGTTAGTCCACTCCTTTGCGGGTAAACTCCTACTTATGCTAGTGGATTCCTCTACTAA
>JAJMLF010000046.1:0-35203 GCA_030569555.1 Yamadazyma oceani
CTGTGACTTATTATTCTTCATTTAGAGGGACACCTGACCATATTTCAACCACCACCACCCTTTATACTTATAAGTTGACTTCGGTGCCAAATTGGGCTTCTGTAGCACCAACTCCATCAGTTAAATATGATCCAAAAGAGAGAGTAACTCCTGCTTCTTTGAGCTCGGCCACTAAGAAAAGAAGGTGGTTAGATTAGTTTCAAATAGGATACTAGTTAAGTTAGTTTATAGATTGAAAAGTTATTGTATAAATAGTTCTTGTCTAAGTAGTAGCTGTCACTCTGGTGACACCAGTGTGGCCCCAAACCACGGTGGTAGTTGCACCATCTGGGCGGCGCGGTCTGGTGCTAGATCATTTCTGGTTGGGGCGGAAGCACCTGGTGGTCCTGGCCACTAACACCCAAACGCGTAACGGTTTCGCATTTTGAAAAATAAACACCCACTGACGAAAAAACTGAAAACCTTGATTTAAAGCTGTAAAGCACTACCACCAATTATCTAGTATATTGCATTACCATGTCATTTTATCAAGATCCCAATGTGCTGTCAGCTGCTTTGAGAAAGAGAAAGACTTTAAAAAAATCAATCAATTTCTCCATCATGGTGATTGGGGAAAGTGGATTGGGAAGATCGACTTTTATCAATTCGCTATGTGGTGGTAATTCGATAGTGCCAACTTCATCAACAATTGATCAAGATCCTTTTACTAAGAAGTTGACTTTAAGACATGAAAATGTTGAATTAGAGGATAATGAAGGTCATAAAATTTCTTTAAATATAATTGATACTCCGAATTTTGCCAATTCAATTAATTGCGATGAAGACTTTAAAGTGGTGGTTGATTTCATAAGACATCAATATGATGAGGTATTATTGGAAGAAAGTAGAGTTAAAAGAAATCCCCGGTTTAAAGATGGAAGAATTCATGTTCTTATTTATATGATTAATCCTACTAATCATGGATTACTGGAGATTGATGTTAAATTTATGTTACATGTTAATAATTTAGTAAATTTAATACCAATCATTGCTAAGAGTGATTCATTAACCCCAGAAGAATTAACCAATAATAAAAGGTTGATTTTAGAAGATTTAAAGAACTATGGCATTAACTATTATAAATTTAATGAATATGAATATGAACAAGATTATATTGATGATGAAATCATTGAATATAATAAATATTTAAATTCCTTAGTCCCATTTTCAATTATTGGTGCTAATGAATTTAAAGCTTCTACCAGTGAAGAAGATGAATTATTAAAGTTAAGAATCTTGAATCCTATCAATTCTAAACCTATCAATATTGAAATGCCGGAATATAATGACTTTACTATATTAAAAAATGTTTTATTAATTACTCATTTAAATGAATTTAAAGAAATCACTCATGATATAATTTATGAGAACTATAGAACTGAAGCATTATCTGGAAAGCAATTTCAATACATTAATGGTGAAAGAGTTAACAACGGTGATTCAATGTCTCATAATGGTAATGAAGATCATGATAGAACTAATAGTTTATCTACTGCTAAAAGTGGCAAGTCAGATTCTCATTCTCATACCAATGAAGATTACTTGTCTAAAGAAGAGCAAATTAAATTAGAAGAAGAACGATTAAAGAAATTCGAAGAAAGAGTTCATCAAGATTTAATCAATAAACGTAAGGAATTATTAGAGAGAGAAAATGAATTAAAGGAAATTGAAAAACGATTATTGGCTGAAGGATTAAAATTGAATGACCAAGGTGAAGTGGTAAAGATTGATGAATAAATACAGAGAATTAATATAAAAGACTCTATTTAGTATATAGAGATCCGTCGATAATTTTGTTTAAATATACAAACGGAAAATATGTAACAGAAAAGATTCATTTATATTTATAATATATATATGATTATCTAATTTTTATATTTCTTGACAATGTCAGAAAACTTTTCAAGTTTGCTGTTACGGTCTACTATGAAACTATGATCAGGGTCTAATTGAGACAACTGGTTGATCAATTCAGCATTATCGGAACCCTTTGATTTTCCTAACAAATGATTCAATGAAACCTGATTAGCCAATAAATCAGCATCAGGTTTTAAATCCAAAGCTTTTATCTGCTTTAATATTTCAGTGGCTTCTGGTTGATGTTTTAATTTAATTGTTAAGACTAATAAAACATTTAAGATTTTAAACTTACTAGATTCGTCATTGTCGAAATCTGATGATAATAATTCATCATAAAAGTAATAGGAATTGTTGATATTATCGCTTTCTCCTTTTATAGATAAGATCCAGCTTTCTAATACTTGGTAGATTATATTATCTCTAGAAGAATCAGGGAAATTCTTAAAACTATTAAAGATCTTATTAGCAGCACTGAAATTTCCTTTGACCAAGTACAATTGGATTAAAATCAAATAAGGCTCCAATTCATTGATCTTTAGGATCCCAGAATTATCAATATACTTAGTTAACAAGTTAATAGCAGAATCGATATCTTTAACGAATTGCACCAAATAGAAGCTAGTCAAAATTACCTGTAATTCAGATTGTGGCTCGGTAAGATCTTCAAAATAAGTAGAATCATCAGTCCCAAAACTATGTAAGTCATTCCAGGCACTTAATAATTGGAAAAAATCTTCATTATCAGGGAATCTACTCTTTCCATCATCGATTAATTTAGAAGCATCTTTACCTAACGAAACCAATGATCTAACTTGATACTCAATCACTTGAAGTTGGACCTCGGTATTGAATTGATCTAGAGCATACTGTGATACCTTATTGTGCTGACCAGTATAAAACTGGTTTCTAATGGTAAATAATTCCCCAGAATCTCCAAATGCATCCATGGTTATTCAGTAGTTATTTATCAACAGTGGTGGTGGTTTACCATTTAGTATACGTGTTGGGCAACTCTCGCGGCGGTCGTCTCGTGGCCATAAAAATAGCCTTGAATTTTGTTTATAACGTTGTCTACATAGCTGCAAACTATCTCATTTTATGCTAATTACAGTGTCTAATGGTAACTACAGTTTATTCTGTCTAATCTTTTCCCAAGCAGAGGTTGGCTGCTTAGAGCCATCATTTCCTACTGAAGTATCAGATGAAGTATTGTCTGTATCTGGCAGAGAAGATTCACCAGCTGGGGGATCGGCTGTAAACCCATTGGCAATTCTTATTTGCTCCCAATGTGACAATTGATTTGTACTTGGATTTGTCACTTGTCTATTATCATCTCTACCCAACACAGAATCCTGGTTAGCCTTCTTCATAGGAGGCCTGTAATGGACTTCATGTAAGGATTTTTCGGTAAAAGTTCTAGGGTCTTTCAATATAAAACTAGAATCTTCTGCTGTTCTCTTATAGTAAAGAAAGAATAAAGAAGCTTGATGATGGTCCATGGCTTCCCATACTTTGAATTGATTAACATTGGTACCTTGTAATTGCTGAAGTTTACTATTGAATTGATATCTTCCTACTATTTCATTGGTAGCTATCATAGTGGTCAATCCTATTAAGAATGATAAAAATGGTTGGTGAATAAATCTTCCTGGTCTTAGTGGATCTGGTAATACATTTATTCCTTTTCTAGGATTCACTAATCTTTTATAACCAGTTAATCCAAAGAATCCACCAATTCCAAATAAATAACTACTAACGGCTGTTCGGGTTACAACTTTTCCCAAATCATTGGATATTTCTTCTCGATCTTTGGTACTTAATTGCTTATCAGCTTCATAAAAATGAACACTGGCATTGAATTGTTTAGGGGTTAATTTTTGAATCAATGGGTTTTGTTCATTGTTAGGCACGCTTATCGAACCTTCTTGTCCTTGGACCTGTTCACTTTCTGACTTTTGATTCTCCATGCTTGCTGTGATTGAATGATTTTTCTGTGCGGGTTTATTGGAAAAGAAAAAATTACAATGATATTTATCTATACTATAGACACTATTTATAAGGGTAACGAGCTGTTAAATTACTCAGACAATTCTACTAATTTGTTATCTCTTCTCTTTTCGTCTCTTAAATTAGCCAATTGTTTAACCACAGTATCAAATTTGACAGTGGCGTTTTTACCTTGTTCTTCTTGAATATCTCTATTTCTAACATTAACACTTTGTTCGGCTTGTTCTTGTTCTCCAACAATAAAAATAAAGTTATACTTCAATAATTGTCCAGATCTAATCTTCTTTTGTAAAGTATTTCCAGATAAATCTACATCAGCATAGAATTCATGATCTTTAACTAATTGTTCTTTTAATGATTCGGCATAGTCAAAGTATTTAACTCCAACAGGTACCACTAAAATTTGTCTAGGAGATAACCAAAGAGGCCATTTTCCTTTGAAATGTTCAGTTAAGATGGCAGTCATTCTTTCCACAGAACCTAAGATAGCTCTATGAATCATAACTGGTCTTGCACTAGCATGTTCTTTATCATTAGTTTCTGACTTATATTCTAATTCAAATCTAGTAGGTAATTGGAAATCTAATTGAATAGTAGCACATTGAAACCATCTATTTAATGCATCACTAATCATAATATCAATTTTTGGTCCATAGAAAGCTCCATCACCCGGATTCAATTCCCATTTATCTCCTAAGAAATCATTTAATGCATTTTCTAATTTAGCTTCAGCTTTATTCCAAGTTTCAACTTCTCCGACAAATTTCTCTGGTCTAGTACTTAATTCCATTTTAAATTCAAATCCAAAAATTCCATAAATTTTTTGTAAGAAATCAAATGATCCTTTAATTTCTTGTTCAATTTGATCTTCAGTACAGAAAATATGGGCATCATCTTGTTGGAAACGACGTACTCTAGTTAAGCCTGATAAAGCTCCACTAAATTCATTTCTATGAATGACTCCAAAATCGGCAACACGCCATGGTAGTTCTCTATAAGATCTTTCTCTAGATTTGAAAATTAAACAATGACCAGGACAGTTCATTGGTTTTAAACCAAACATATCTTTTTCAACATCGAAAGTAAACATATTTTCTTTATAGTTACCCCAATGTCCTGAAGTTTCCCATAATTTAGAATTATACATATTTGGGGTAATGACTTCTTCAAATCCTCTTTGTCTATATTCATATCTCATTAAGTCACATAAAGTATTGTAGATTCTAGCACCATGAGGTAACCAGAAAGCACTACCAGGAGACATTTCATGAAATAAAAATAATTCTTGTTCTTTACCAATCTTTCTATGATCTCTTTCACTAGCTTCTTTTAAGAATTTCAAATGTTCATCCATTAATTTTTTATCAGGAAATGAAATCCCATAAATTCTTTGTAAAGAATCATTTGCAGCATCACCCAAGAAATAAGAAGAAGAGTTTTTCAAGATTTTAAAGGCTTTAATCTTACCAGTGTGAGGAATATGTGGTCCTACACATAAATCAATTAATGGACCACATCTGTAAACAGTAGTAGAGGTTCCATCAGGAATCTTATCTTGAATAAATTGAACCTTATATTTGTTATAGGCAAACATTTTCAATAAATCTTCTTTAGTCATTTCTAATCTAACAAATTTTTGCTTCTCTTTAATTCCTTTGGTTGCAACTTTTTCTAAATTACCAAAATCAGATTGACTTACCACTTTTTCACCATTATCAATGGACATATCATAGAAAAACCCGTCACTAGTAGGTGGTCCATATGATAAGTGACATCCAAGATTACATTCACAAGCTTCACCCAACACGTGAGCAGACGAGTGCCAGAATACTTGTTTTCCTTCAGGGTGATCAAAATCTAAAAATTCCAAGTTGGCATCATCTTCCAAAGGTCTAATTAAATCCCATAATTCGCCATTAACTTTGGAAATAACTTGTCTTTCACTAAAAGATTTCCCAATGTCGTTGGCGAGGTCAAGAGGAGAGGTTTCAAAAGCTTTACCTTCCTTAACAGTTCCGTCCTTTAAGGTGATTTTGATAGATTTACGTTCCTTTTTACTGATTTCTTCATCGTATTTAGCCTTCAATTCATCAAAGAGTTTGATACGAGAGTCAATAAATTCAGGTTGGGGGTCCAATAACAATGAAGGTTGGGCATTTCCTTTCTTGTCTT
Organism: Yamadazyma oceani; assembly: GCA_030569555.1. Lineage (NCBI taxonomy): Eukaryota > Fungi > Ascomycota > Pichiomycetes > Serinales > Debaryomycetaceae > Yamadazyma > Yamadazyma oceani. The sequence goes on from JAJMLF010000046.1 coordinate 6,079, forward strand.
TCTTTTCTTTTTTGTCTTTTTTATCACCACTGGCGTCTTTCTGAACAGGTGGCTTTTGAACAGCATCTCCCTTGAAAGAAATCTCTTCTACCTTCTTTTCAATCTCTGGATTACTCATAGTAAAATTGGTAGTATAAAGTGTTGGTAGTTGTACGTGGTATGAATGAAGCCAGACTTGATGAATCACTGAGGAAAAAAAAATTGATGTGCGACAGGGACGAAATTTACTCAGAACATTCAAATTTACCCAAATCTCTGACAAAACACGAGAAGCTGCACCTACAGATAAGTCATCATGATGGCCCGTAATCTACCTGATAAACAACCTAATCTTCCTGATAAGCATCTAGAAGGTATTGGTAGCTTGATGGAAGACAGTCACCAGATCTTGTACCAGAAAAACCTATCATTGCAACGAATACACGGGGGACTACAGAATATCAGATCAAATGAAGCCCTAATAGACACAAAGATACATCAACTTAATCAACAATTGAATGGCTTTTTGAGTAGTTTACAGAGTAAGTTGAACAGTGGAGAGAACAGGAAGACACCGCAATATCATCATCAGTTTAATGGGACTTTGAATGAACAGGAAGAACAGGAAGAACAGGACGAGTTTGAAGAGATCAATGAAGAAGACATAATAACCAAACCAGAAGAGCAAGAGAAACAGCAAGAACTACACGAGCAGGAACCGCTTGTTAATAATATAACCTATGAGAGAGAAGACCCCACCTTTTATGGTGAAAGCCCGAGAGATATGGTAAGACAATTAAATGGATATTTACAGTCCACACACCTAAATCATATTAGTAAACAGAAGTTTCAAGACATTTTAAAAGATACAGATCAGCTCATGGATACACTCCCAACAAATGGAACCACCACCAAGTACTTGAAAGATTACTTATCAGGTCTTGAAACATGTATTGGTGCATTTGATTAAGCTAATATTACTATGACATGTGTATATGGAAATGAGTTACGAACATCTATTTACAAGGGACCCTAACATATATATAACAAATTTAAAAGGTTTTTGGTGATAAAGTGGCTATTTTACTATACTTTGAATTTCTTAATTCTTGTGCCACCACTGACGAAACTCTAGTCCCCAAAGGATCTCCATTTTTATTAACTAACACACAAGCATTATCATCGAATCTTACGGTGGATCCGTCCGGTCTTCTGAATGGTGATTTGGTTCTTACTACAACAGCTCTACAAATATCTCTTCTTTTAACCCGATTATTGGCTGACTGTCCAGTAATTTCACTGGTTAATGGTTTGGCTTGTTTGACCACCACGGTGATTTCATCTCCTATTTTGGCAAAATTTCTGGGTCCATGACGCAAAACTTTAATACATTCTACCATCTGGGCTCCGGAGTTATCGATAACATTCAACAAGGACTTCAAGTAAATCATCTTGTGTAGCTGGTGGGAACTGACTTAACTAAAATTTTTCACTTATTAAATGCGATCGTGCGCATTTTCTTTAGTGTGCCTTTTTGGTGAGCCTTTTGGTGTTCTGGTGCTTCAACATTCTCACCAATAGCCTGAATAATCACCGTGACAGCTCTAGCCTTTAGCCAGTCCGACGGATAGGATTGTTGAGTATAAGTATCTTGAGTTGCAACTCCAACAAGGCTGTCGTATATTTATAATTTTTGTGCATTGTGATTTGTGTAGTGAGACTGATAGTTCATGTTTGCAGCCGTATATAGGAATAACTACATCGGCTCTTGTAGAAGATTTTCGATCACAAGGACAGCGACCCATAATTGGTTTGCTAGCAAGGTGATTTCAGATCGGAAGTCCGACTTCCAAGGGAGAGTTGTGGCTATCAAAGAGGAAGCTGATATTGAAAAGTACCTTGAGTTATTTAAAAGTGACCATAAACGTCTCTTAAAATCTGCAACTCATCCTTATATATATGCGTGGAGATTAGGGGAGGTTCAAAAAATAGTTAAAAAACCAATGGAAACCAGTGATATAGTGTCTCCTGATGCTAAGAAAGAGCTTAAGAAGGCACCTCAATCAAGTATTAGGTATATCAATGTTAGGGAAGGCTATTATGATTGTGGAGAAAAAACTGGAGGCTCGGAGTTGATGAGGAGAACCCTCCATAGGTATGATATTTATAATGTGTTGGTGATTGTGACTAGATGGATGCAGGGCCCGGGCATTGGACTGAAACGCTTCAAACATATAGGAACTGCAGGGGCTGAAGCTTTGAGGACAGCCAAACTAATCAAAGCTTGAGTATTTAGAGCCCATTGCCCGGTTATAAAGTGTTTCTGGACTTTACTGAGACTGACGTGAATTATAGAGGTGTTATGGTAGGGAGCCACGTATATGGTTATTGGATCATGTGCAAGTCGTAAATATTTTGCAGCCGTTATCAGAGAGGCAACAACTTGAAAACCAGGAGATTTCAATTTTCTAATCATCTACTTCTGCGTCTGGAATGCCAAAACTAAATCAATCGTATCCTATTAACTCCAGATCGATCTAATATTTCAACTTTGGTGTCTGGTGGAATGTAATGTTTATCATTGACTACTTGATCACGTGAGTTTCGTTAATTTTTAGAACAGGAAGAAAAAGTGAGATTGAAAAATTAGCAGTTGACTCTTACTACTCTGCTATTGCAAATTAATCACACAGAACAACATGCTTGGTAGTAAAAGATTTCTATTAAAAAGCTGCAATAGGCTAACCTCCCACATCAGGTATAACGGTAGAAATGTGTTAGCTCGGAGTTTGTGGAATTCTAAAAGAACCATCAACTGGTATTCAACCAAATCAGTTCCTTTTACTGCTGAAACTTACAAAGACAAAGTTAGCAGAGATCCAAGATTCAAACTCTTGGATGAAAATGACTTGAACAAGTTCAGAGAAATCTTACAAGACAGTAATAGCATAGTGACTAATGAAGATGATTTGATTGGTTATAATGAAGACTGGATGAGAAAGTATCGTGGGCAATCCAAGTTGGTATTGAAGCCTAAAACCACAGAACAAGTAAGTGAAATATTGAAGTACTGTAATGAAAATCAAATTGCAGTGGTGCCACAGGGTGGTAACACCGGTTTAGTGGGTGGTTCAAATCCGGTTTTCGATGAAGTCGTTTTATCAGTAGCTAATTTGAACAAGATTAGATCCTTTGATAATATTAGTGGGATTTTGAAAAGTGATGCTGGGGTTATATTGGAAAATGCCGATAGCTTTTTAAGTGAACAAGGATACATATTCCCATTAGATTTAGGTGCCAAAGGATCCTGTCATGTAGGAGGAGTTGTGGCCACTAATGCTGGTGGATTAAGATTATTGAGATACGGTTCTTTGCATGGAAGTGTGTTAGGGTTGGAAGTGGTATTACCTGATGGAACCATCTATAACTCTATGAATTCATTGAGAAAAGACAATACTGGTTTTGACTTGAAACAATTATTTATTGGATCTGAAGGATCAATTGGTATAATCACTGGTGTGTCTATATTATGTCCAGCTAGACCCATGTCATTCAATGTTGCCTTATTAGGAGTATCGAGTTATGAAACAGTCCAGAAAGTATTTGTAGAATGCAGAAAAGAGTTAGGTGAAATCTTATCAGCTTTTGAATTTATGGATAGTAAATCTCAAGTATTAACTGGTAGATATTTAAAATTAGATCATCCTATTGAGAGCTCTGAATTTCCATTCTATATTTTAATTGAAACTAGTGGATCAAATAAAGAACACGATGATGAAAAGTTAGAAACATTTTTAGGTAACCAGATGGAATCAGGACTAGTAGAAGATGGAATTATCGCTCAAGATGAATCCCAAGTTAAAAGTTTATGGAGTTGGAGAGAATCGATTCCAGAAGCTTCCACTCTTGGCGGTGGTGTTTATAAGTATGATGTATCATTACCTTTGAATGATTTATATGGGTTAGTTGATGCTGCTAGCCAGAAATTGAGAGAGCACGGATTGGTAGATATCGATGATGAATCAAAACCAGTTGTTGAAGCTATTGGCTATGGGCACCTTGGAGATGGGAACTTACATTTAAACGTATGTGTACGTGAGTACTCCAAAGAGATCGAGAAAGTTTTGGAACCATTTGTCTATGAATGGATTCAAGAACATCATGGATCCATTTCTGCTGAACATGGATTAGGATTCCAGAAGAAACCTTATATTGGATATACCAAGAACGAAACTGAAATCAAATTAATGAAAGACTTAAAAGTTCATTATGACCCTAAGGGGATTATGAATCCATACAAGTATTTATAAGAAATCATATATAATAAATAAACACCATATTGTAGACACTACATATAAGCAAAATAATAAGATCTATAATTTAGATTCCTTTTGGAATAATGACCCTTCCTTGTATAAATCAGCAAGAGTTTGAGAAAAGAATTTCTTAGCTAAAGGTCTTTTGATTTTGAAGGTAGGAGTAATGACATCATCTTCAAGTTTCAAAGGTTCAAGTTCTACTCTCATGTTATGAATTCTTTCAAATCCTTGTAATAATCCGACAGCAGAGTTGTTCATTTGCTTCAAGAATTCAGTTTTTATAGGGGTCTCATTAACTTTCTTGATAAGATCATCAGTATTAGTTACAGAAATATCAAAATTTTTCTTTAACCAAGGAATGGCAGTATCAGGATCAAGACCAAAGATACCAATTAAGTAAGATTGAGTAGATTCACCATGAACATAAGCTTGAGAAATAACAGGGAAGGTAGATAATAAAGTGTTTTCAATCTTTTCAGGAGTGATGTATTCACCTTGGGCCAATTTGAAAAAGTTTTTGACTCTATCAACAATGAAAACTCTACCGGTTTCATTACTAATTTGAGCCACATCACCAGTGGAAAACCAACCGTCTTTGGATAATGCCTTTTCAGTTTCTTCTGAATTCTTATAATACTCTTTGAAGATTTGCGGACCTCTAATTTGTAATTCCCCTCTTGGACCACCAGTGTCTTTAGCAGTATAATTCATTTCAGGAACTTCACGAACTCTCATCTCACAAGTAATAGCAGGAGGACCACAAGAACCAGGAGTAGCATCATACAGCGGAGTACTACAAACACCAGCAAAAGACTCAGTTAATCCATAACCTTGGGACACCCCAATGTTTAAGACTGCTTTTAAGAATTTAATGGTATCAGGAGCAATTGGAGCCGAACCAGTTGCAAAAGCTCTAACATCATCAAATCCAATTTTTTTACGGACCAAACTGATCAAACGGTCATAGATTAAATGATGACCCTCATTACCATCATTTAAAGATTGTTGACGAATTTTGTATTCGACGGCTCTAGTAAATAATTTTTGTAAGATTGGTTTCTCTGAGTTATTAATAGTTTGAGCTTTTAAGCTAGCTTCTAATTTAGTCAAAACTCTTGGAACCAATAAAAGAGCATGGGGTCTTAAGTGCTTCACATCATCTAATAATGAAAGAGGAGTTGGAGTTGATGGGAATCCGATCTTGAAACCTCTAAACATGGCATAGTTAAGATTCATTCTTTCATAAATATGGGCTAACGGTAAGAAATTATAATGTCTTACTTGTTCACCGAATTGTTGGTAATTTTTTGCCAAACAAAATGTAGCAGAAGAAACTCCATTTCTATGAGTTAACACCACCCCCTTTGGGTTAGCACCAGTAGTACCAGAAGTAAAACTAATTGTATAAACAGTTTCAGGGGTAGGAGATACATCAGGGATCAAGTTCAATTCTCCTAATTTTTCAAGTTGATCAAAAGAGTAAAGCATTAGTTTACTCTCTTTGGCACTTTCGAATAATTTTTTATCAGCACCACCCAAAGTTCTAAAATCTAAAGGATCCATAGATACAATAGTAGTCAAATTGGTCAATTCAACCGGAAATTCATTTTTCAATTTAATCAAAGTTTGAACTTTATCCTTAGAACAAATGACAATAGGACATTCAGTTAATGACAAAATATATTTGGTGGTAGTTGGCCCCAAAGTATCATACAAAGCAGTATTAATAATCGAATGAGAACTACAAGCCAAATCAACATAAGCCCATTCTTTTCTGTTGGAAGAAAATATCGATACTATAAACGAATCATCAGGATTATCAAAATGATTCAGAATCTTATGAGCGATTTTATCAGATGGTTGAAATGGATTATGAGTTAACACATAAAAAATCCCAGCAGCCACATTTTTTCTATGAACATCAACCTCTTTATAACTAACCCATTCATAACCACCTCTGGTTCCATCTTTTTCGAAACTTCTAGTTCCAAAAGCTGGTAAGTCGCCATGAACTTTAGTCGCATGTTGGAATAAAGCATGGTAAGTATTCAAAGATGGATGAGGAGTGGAAAGTATGTTATTGTTATACTTGTCAATCACAAAGTTGTTTCTATAGATCGCTGAAAATCCCGGCTCTTCTGTATCTGGAAGTGCTGATCCATACCCAGTATCTAATTCAGACGTGGGTAAAGAATTGATGAGATTCTCATTGACATATTTAGCATCATCTACTGCAAGCGACATTTTGCAACTAAAGGTCTAAGGATTTAACAAGAGCCACAGGACACTAGCTTCAATTGGGTAGAGGTATACTTGCCAAAAGAAAAGAAACAGAAAAAAAAAAAAATCGGCCTGAAAAATGGACGACACTCTCTTTATATATTCTTCGCTAATCCTACCGAGGGATCTCTTTGACGCACAACCATCTGAGCCCGAAGTGTGGAGAATAACTTTTACCAACCGAAAACTGTTAGCTTATTGCGGGCTTGTTTCTGATAGCTGGTGACAGATATCACCACCAATGGCTTTCAAGAGGAACAGGAATCACATATATAGACACTCGTAGGGCCCATATATCTCCCAGTATATCTCCGAAGCCATAATATGGTATGTCGGAGAATACAGACTAATCTCCTACCATAAAACGCAGATGCTGGTCGGAGTTAGTTTTAACGTTTGAAGTTCGGTCATATGATAAGTTTTACTGGGGAACAATAGGAAGGCAGAGGGAGGCTATAGATAACAGGTTTAACCTAAGAAGAGAAGATATTGATACCACCAGCTAACTAGCCATTGGGAATAAGCTATTCTATGACTAGAGACCAGTTAAGATGGATTAAGGGAAGCAGCATTTGCCCGACGGTTATATGAATGTCGGTTACCGTCGATGGTAGTCGGGGCCGGATCTTAGGGCCGTTGAAAGGCTGTTGAGCCACGTCCCAAAGCCGGGGTACCTGGGGCGCAAATACCAACGGGCGGCTTACAGTTGCTTTGCGCACTGGCCCTAGCCCTTGGCCGTACTGGCCCCATAGTCGGGGGTCCTGGCCCCATAGTCGGGGGTCCTGGCCCCCTAGTCGGGATCCTGGAACCCTCCGCACCCCACTGGCACCGATAAGCTTATCTGTATACCAACGTGGAGGCATGAGTCACGTAAACAAATCAGTCATAGATCATCATTTCTTGTTGTTTACTATTTATATTCCCTATACTTGTGCTCCGCCTGATTCTACTTGCTTCTGATCTTTTTCTGCCATGTTAACCCTTTCAAAGTATCAGATCAAACCACGACTGATTGGTGATATTGCTGCTAGATCAACTTATTACATGAAGATAATAAACACATCTAATTCCAGAAGCCATATAGGTTCTTTGAACCCTCCTAGGTATAGTGGGATACGGCATCTATCCAGCATGATCCCCTTGGATGTTTATATTTCCAGCTCATGGCTCAGACAACACCTTTACTATCTAGGATTTGATTTAATTAGGTTACAGTCTTATCAAAAACTAAGTAAGTCGATTGGTAATGCCACCGGAGGATTTATTAAATCTGTGGTATCTGATATTTCTACCTTCATTAACAAGGAGTTAAATGAGTCATCTGAGCATTCATCTGCTGCTACTTCTGAATTAAAAGAGCTAATGTATTTTTATAATAATGACATAACACTGGATGCTAGCAATGGTATTTCACTTGGTTCAAATATTCGAATATCTGAATGTAGATTGTTTTTCATGCTTGTTGGGTATATGTTATTACATACCAATGATAAACTAGATGCTTTTACTGATCGATTGATTAATATCTATATGAAATCTAACAATTTGCAACCATCTAATGAGATCTCAAGTGATTCCGAATATAATAATTTGGTGCTAAACTTGGTCAATAATTATTATGATACTGGTCTGTTGATCAATTATGACAGGTTATATAATGATGCATCTCCAAAATCCTTGACTTTGTTCATTACCAATCATGTTAAAATTGACTTACCACCTCTTCCTAGAATAAAGGATAAAAGGTTGCTAACTAAAGCGTTACTTCATAAGGAATTATACCGGGGGTTGATACATAGTGATCATCCCATTCATGATTTATTGATATCCAATAATATCACTATCGATAGAGATCTTGGTCAATTGTTAAGAAATGATTTATCATTTTTTGATGGGTTAGGTGATTTTTATTTATCGAAAGAATCTTCCAACTTGCTATATAAATTTAAACATCTGGCTCCTTATAACAATGAAACTTCCTTTGGTAGAAAATCATATACCTTATTAAAAACTATATTGGCCACCAATACCTTACTATCTCGCCTTGCTCTAACCTATGGTTTACACGAAGGTTTAAATGATTCAACTGTTAACCAGATGTTTAGAGATTGTTATGTTCCTTCCTTAAATGATTGGAAAGATCTTGATTTTGAAACGTGTCAAGAGTCTAAGAATTTTAAATACGAACAGGAATTCATCGCTGATTATTTTGAACAATATGTAGGGACTTTGTTCTTGGAACAGCCATTGGTGGCTCAAGACTGGATAAACCACATCTATCAAAGCATCTTGTTTCTGATTGGTGATAACCATAAGCTTCCTTCCAAGTCTTTAATCCAATATGATTATAACTCCTGGGGAGTTGATATTATTGGAAGGAGACTAAGGTGAGTATGACTCAGTTATGGTTTTACCATTACATGATTAGATGATCTCTTAATGAGGCATTTAGGCTCTTGCTGGTATACATTACTAGAACCTATTTTTTTTTTTTTTTGTTTTTAATTTTGTTTTTGTATTTAACCTTTTATATACATCTTACAAATACTGTTTGTAATAACTAATTATTGATACCTACGAGCATCACGAATTAATGCTGCAAATCCACTATTCTTGGACTTATCCTTATTTACTGATTTCTTGGTAATATACTTATCGCTATCACTTTCACTTTCACTATCGACTTCGCTATCGCTATCACTACTGTCATCACTATCACTATCACTATCACTGTCACTATCACTTTCCCCATCACTAGCACTACTGGAACTACTCAGTTCTTTAGCATTTTGCTTAGCAGCACCTCTGCTGGATCTTGATGGTGGGGCTGGCGAATTCAGATCTCTTACTTCTGGTATACCCATTTTTGCTAAATCATTTAATGATGTCAACATTGGCTTTTTAATAGACTTAGAATGGCTCTTATCCTCGGTCGAACTAGATTCAACCTTATCTCTTTGTGTCTCTGGCACATCTTTCGATGCCTTATCAGTGTTAGCCTTATCAGCTTGAAGCTTTTTATGATTTCCATTCAAAGAATCTTTCAGCAGTTGAGCTTGTCCAGTATTTTTGGCATCAGCATACTCAGTATCAGAATCAGAATCAGCTTCGGATCCACTTGAATCAGAATAAGAGCTTGAGTCCGAATCAGAGCTTGCATCAGAATCAGAATCAGAATCAGAATCGGAGTCAGAAGAGCTGGAATCAGAGCTAGACTCAGAACTTGAGTTGGAACTAAATTTGAGTAATCCCGGCCTAGTCTTTTCCATCATCTTGAACCTCTCTTTCTTTTCCTCTACAGGACTTTTTGCCATGTCTTGTATGGTCTTATCAAGACGAGGGTCGTGAGTCAGTTTTGGTTTTGCTTGTTCAGCCGACGAGCTTGGAGCCTTATTCAGGTTCCCATTTCCCGGGTTAGTTTCTGATTTATTCTGTGGTTTGTTCCTTGACTCATTTTCTACATTATTTGCGATCTTGTTTTCTGGTTCATTTTCTGGCCCACTTGCTGACTTGTTTCCTGACTTATTTTCCGTCTTACTTTTGTCATCATCCCGTTTGTTATCACCAGAATCTTCTACCACTTTCGGGTCGGTTGTAGTCCTATTTTTTCGCTTAGAAGGACTTTGTTGGATCTCTTCTTCAGACTCTGAGGGATCCTTCTGGTCTGATCCAGCCTTGACGCTGCTACTACTACTATCGTTGTCGTTATCACTATCATTATCAATACCTTGATTATCCACAACCTTGTCAGTACTAATTTCTTCTGCGTTGACATTAGAGTTTTTTTGGCCATTGGGATGATTGGCTCTCTCGGACGAATTAGTCGTGCTAGTTTTCACCCTTGTACCGGTTGTTTTTTGGTTTCTGCTTTGACGAGGGGCTCTTTGTTGAGATATAGCTTTTGGTTCATCTTCTGCTTGCGAACTCTTACGGGTTCTTCTTTTGCCATTTCCATTCATTACATAGACTTTATCAGGAACCATAGCTATTTGTAGATTCTTTAATGCCTTATTAGGAACTCTAGACTTATTTGGGTCAGCGATAAGAGCACTGATATCGTCTATGCTAACATTGGATCGTTTGTTTTTCAAAAATTTTATAATTTCCTCCTGACTAATTCTTTCGGTGTCGATATCTTCTATCAATTCCACTGGGATCTCTTGATTCAAGTTATTTGATAACTTATTTGTTGGACTGCTTTGTAACTGAGATGATGATGAGGGAGGGTGGATAGGTATATGTTTATTTGCTTCAAGATTCTCATCATTCTCGTCATCATCATTATCAACATCGACTTGCATGTTGTCTTCCTTATTGGTACTTGCTTCTTTTGAATGGCTATTTTCATCATTTCCTGTATTACTGATAGGTCTTTGAGTTTCAGCTGGGTTAACCAGATGCGAATTGTTACGGTCCTCTAGATTAAAGAAATTAGTCTCGTCATCATCATCATCATCGTCATCAGAAAATACACTACGAATCAGATTCTCAGTACTTTTACCCTTTTCCAATCTATTAATGGCTTCTTCAGTTTCCAATTGGGTATGTACAGGAACGTTTAGCATACCAGAAGTTATACGTTTTTGAGTTCCAGGTAATTTGGAATCGTTACTCCCCAGGGTATGTCTCTTCTGAGGAATAATTCTAGAATCTTTAGTCTCAGGAGGAGGTAAATTAACTGAATTTGAAGTATCATCCAACTCTCTTTGACTAGCATTTCCAAATCCAGTGGAGTTAGGACTCTTCATTTCCTCTTTAGGACTGGCATTGGCGTCATTCCAACTAGTGTTCCTCCTAGTTTTCTTAGGAATATTTGGATCAACCGTTTCAAAATAATCAGCTGTTCTCTTTTTACTACTTTCAGGAACAGCAGAATCAGTTGTTAATACTGGGGCCGGCGGCAACAATGGAGTACTTTGATGATTGGCAAATTGATTAGTAGTTTTATTTATCTGTGGCGTACTGGAATGCGATGGATGCCCTTCACTAGAACCTGATAACTGACTGTCCCCTGATCCTCTAGCCACCTCTTGTCTATTATTGCTTTGAGCAGGCACTTGGACCACTGGATGTCTTGTACTGAGTCCAGTGGTCGAGTGGTTTGGCCCTGGAATGCTGACTTGCAGCTGAGAATAGTGTTGGTGGATCTGGGATGAATTCAATGTTCTCTCCAACATGGGAGACAACTCGTTACTAATTAATACTCTCACGACATCTCCAGATTCAAACACATCGTTGACCAAATAGTCGGGGTCCACATCACATTTATTTATATCCTGGACCCGTTCAATGTCTATGATTTCATCTCCAGGATAAAGCTTTTTGAATCTGGTTTTGATGCAGTCACAAACTACATGTAACTTATCACCTTTGTCAGCTAGATGTAGAAACCTTCTGATCCCGTAACGGTCCAACTCTACATCAGGTACCAATGCGACTTGAATCGGTACGACATGAACCTGTAATTTGATCTTCATGGTGGTGTATCAATTAGTATCCGCTGTGGTAAAGTTCAAGGAAGAGAAAAAAAAAAATAAAACTGAGACAGTCGCGTACCAGCAAAACGGCCGGTTTTGCAGCTTGTTTTGCAGCTTGTTTTGCAGCCTACGATGGTATGGATGGGGAAGGGACCGGGACCCTCAGGTTTAAAAGTAAGCTGATGTTGGTATACTACACAGTTGTCATCAAGACTCTCATGCTATTTTGTCCATATCCAATAGAGAAGAATTGGGATTATTTATAAATGCTTTAGCCCTTTCTGTTAACCCCGTATCGGTAGACTTTGGCAATACCAGACTATGGTCGATGATGTCCTTAATCTTAATTCTATTTACATGAGGGGAAAAAGAAAGGATTTCTCCATCTATAGTACCACAATAGAAGGTATTCAGAAACGGGGATGATTGAGCAATGGAACAAGTACGACCAATATTCTTAGTACCTCTTCTATTTAATCTAGTGATAAGTTTCCCATCAATGGTTCGGAAAATAAATAAATCACCATTATCACTGGGGAATATTAAATATTGTAACTCTGATTCATATTTATGGTTTAATGTTAAAGGAATCGTTTGTTGAAACTTGTTTCTGGTTAATGGTCCAAAACTTGTTAATTTATTAATAGGAGGATAATTAGTACCTATCAAGTCCCATACTCTAACTTTATCATCATTACCAGTAGAAAATAACGTGTGACCTAATTGATCCCATATTAACCCATTGACAGGAGCCAGATGTGCTTTAACTGATGTTTTAGTTAAATTATTATTTGCTTGCAAAGAAGAATTGGTTCGTAACATATCTAACCGACAAAGACATGATTTACTTCTACGAATATCCCAAATTTTCACCTCTCCATCAAATCCACCAGATGCTAATAAATTGGGATTTTTAGGATGCCATTTAACTGATAATGTCTTACCTTTATGACCAGTTAAGGTATGTGCACTTGAAGTGGATCTCAAATCTAACAATCGTATAAATGGTTGATCACTACCAGTAGCGATCAAGGTATTTTTGGCACAAGTATCAAATGTATATACCCGATTATTCAAGTTAAAGTTATGAACAGGAGTTAATTCATTAGTATCCCATACTTTTAAGGTATGGTCAAATGATGACAGAATAAACATTCCAGTGTCTATGGGCCACCATTGAATACATGACACTCCAAAATCATGAACAGATTTCCTTGGGACAGTGGCTAGATTTTTATATGTTTTATAAGGATTATCAAAATCATCATCATCATTGATTTCCTGATAGCTTTTAGTGATTACGTCCTTGTCTTTACTAACCATGTCCTGTTGAGATAAATCCCACAATTTGATCGATGAGTCAGCACACCCACTTAGAAGATACTTATAGTCCTGGGTTTCAAGGGATAAGCTATTTACAGCGGCGTTCCGGTGACAATTTATAGGAAACACATTAACATTGGCGTTCTGTCGTAGGGAAGAATAGGTAGATTCCAATAGGGTTCGAGAAAATTCCAAAGGTGTTATCTTCCCTACCTTCCTGTCAGTCAATAACGACTGCATTTTTGAACGAAATAATCTCTTGTGGTAATGTTAGGAGATGTAGAGTCGTGATTAAAGAACTTTTGTGAATTAATGTTAGTCTGCAAATAGATAGACAGCCGCGTCGTGTGCCAATCTGAGGAATCGCGGAAAAAGTTGGGAATAAAAAAAAAGCTGAAAAATTGTGAGGTGAGCAGAACACGAAGACCTTTAAAGGGTTATAGGTATTAATAGTATAATTAGATTTAGTTGCCAAAGGTAATGTTAGATATAAACTCATTTATTGCCGAAAAGGGTGGAGACCCTGAATTAATCAAGGCCTCTCAAAAAAAGAGAGGAGATTCTGTAGAAATCGTTGATGACATTATCAACGATTACAAGAATTGGACTAAGATTAGATTTGACTTGGATGAGTTGAACAAGTCTACTAATAAGTTACAAAAAGAGATTGGACAAAAGTTCAAGAAGAAAGAAGATGCCAGTGAATTATTGAAACAGAAAGATCAATTAGTTGAAGACAAAAAGAAATTGGTGGAAGCAGAACAGAAGGCTGACAAAGAATTAAAGGAAAAAGTCTGTACTGTTGGAAATATTGTTCATGAATCAGTTGTTGATTCTCAAGATGAAGACAACAATGAGCTTATTAGAACCTGGAAACCAGTATCCACTAATGAAATTGGGAAAGTTGCTGCTGCCACTGGGAAACCAGCTGCTTTATCGCATCATGAAGTCTTATTAAGATTAGATGGATATGATCCAGAAAGAGGAGTCAGAGTTGTGGGACACCGGGGATACTTTTTAAGAAACTACGGGGTGTTTTTAAATCAAGCATTAATTAATCATGGATTAAGCTTTTTATGTAAAAATGATTATACTGCTTTACAAGCTCCTGTGATGATGAATAAGGATGTTATGGCCAAAACTGCTCAATTATCACAATTCGATGAAGAATTATATAAGGTTAGTGATGGACCAAGAGAAGAAGATGAAAAATATTTGATTGCCACTTCTGAACAACCAATTAGTGCTTATCATGCCAATGAATGGTTTGAATCACCTCAAGAACAATTACCAGTTAGATATGCTGGTTATTCATCATGTTTTAGAAGAGAAGCTGGATCTCATGGTAAAGATGCTTGGGGAATTTTCAGAGTTCATCAATTTGAAAAAATTGAACAGTTTGTTTTAACCGAACCAGAAAAATCATGGGATGAATTTAATAGAATGATTGATTTATCTGAAGAATTTTATAAATCATTAGGATTACCTTACAGAGTTGTAGGGATTGTTTCTGGAGAATTAAATAATGCTGCTGCTAAAAAATATGATTTAGAAGCTTGGTTCCCATTCCAACAAGAATATAAAGAATTGGTTTCTTGTTCTAATTGTACTGATTATCAATCTAGAAACTTGGAAATTAGATGTGGTATCAAACAACAAAATCAACAAGAAAAGAAATATGTTCATTGTTTGAATTCAACTTTGACAGCTACTGAAAGAGCCTTATGTTGTATTTTAGAGAATTACCAAACTGAAGATGGATTAGTAGTTCCAGAAGTATTAAGAAAATACATTCCTGGAGAACCTGAGTTTTTACCATTCATCAAAGAATTACCAAAGAACTCAACTTCTAATAAGAAAAAATAGATTTATAGGTATTGATAGTTATGTTATAGTTATAATCTAGTAATTAATTAACTTTTGCAGCCACGATATCTCTGGAGTTAAAGGACAATTTCCGAGGGGATAAGAACTCATTGCACCCGAAGAATGACCAGTAACACATTTTGCAGCAATAAAATCATGTAATGGTAAAATCGACTCGGGCATTGGCCCCAAGGGCTTTTGTCGTCGGGGTTACTCGATTGGGTAATACAGCCGCAAAAATTAATTTCAGGAATTTCAACCATTACGGTCCTGAAGCCAACACGACTAGAGCCTATAAGCATTGTAGATTGGTCGGGGAACATAATAAGTGTGCTTATACGGTTTTCATGCAGTCTTGAGAAAGATAATTTAAATTTTGTGCAGGTTTATGTTCCTTGAAGTGGTTTCCTTAGATTAAAACATCAATAGCAAGCCAATGAAGAAATACTATAAAAGAGCCAGGAAATTCCTGAAAATTTGATATTTGATTCATTATAATCAATTAACTCGATTAGTTTAACTCAATTGATTCAATTTAACATAAATTAAAATTACCATGGCCTTATACTCAGCAGAAGCTCAAATTAAAGGAAAGAACACTCTTATTGCTGGAGGTACCAAAAACTTGGGAGGTAAAACCGCTGAAGAATTAGCTAAATATGGAACCAATTTGTTCTTACATTACCATTCCGATGGTGATAAAGCCAATGCCGAATCGTTGGCTAAAACCTTAGAATCCAATGGTATTAAAGTTGGATTATATCAAGGAAAATTAGATGAAGCTAAGGATGTGGCTGAATTATTTTCAGCTGCCAACAAATTCTTTGATGGAGGAATTGATATTGCTATCAACAATGTAGGAATGGTATTAAAGAAACCAATTGTTGAAATCCAACCAGAAGAATGGGAAAAAATGGATACCATCAACAATAAAATTGCCTTCTTTTTCATTCAAGAAGCTGCCAAGTGTGTCAATAAAAATGGGAAGATTTTATCATTAGTTACTTCCTTATTGGCAGCTTATACTCCATACTATGCAGCTTATCAAGGGACTAAAGCCCCAGTGGAATACTATTCTAAATCTGCTTCCAAAGAGCTTGTACCAAAGGGAATCTCAGTCAATTGTGTGGCCCCAGGACCAATGGATACTCCATTCTTCTACCCACAAGAAGCTCAAGGAGATGTAGAATTCTACAAGACTGTTTCTATCAGACAAAGATTAACTGAAGTCACTGATGTGGTACCAATTGTAAGATTCTTGGCCACTGAAGGTTACTGGATCACTGGTCAAACCATCTACTGTTCTGGTGGATTCACTGCTCATTAAAGTATATACTGACTTACAATAAATGATTTATCATTACAATTGTCTCTAAAACGAAAGTATATTACAATATATAAACATAATCTCTATAACCATTATTATTCCATGGCTTCATCTGCTAAACAACAACAGATAATAGCAGAGAGGGCCCCACAACATCCGGCACAACAGCTACCACAACATCCACAACATCCTCCGCAGCATCCATCATCATCTTTTTTCTGTTGCTGGACGTACATTGGTTGTTGTTGTTGGGGATAGTACCCTCCTTGTGGTGGGCCCTGTTGGTAGTACCCTTGTGGTGGGCCTTGTTGATAATAGCCCTGGGGTGGCGGTGGTCCTTGTTGATACTGTGGGTACGACTATATGATTGTTAGTAAGGTGATATATAATCTGCCGTTCAGGAGGGGCCTAATAACCTTGTGCCTGATCGACCAGCAGATCAAGGAACCTTGACATGTGTTTGTGGTGGCACCAGTAGTGGTGGTGGTACCAGTGGTGGTGGTGTATTATTGGTTGACTACAAACCAGCCCACCACCTCAGCAAACATACCATAATAACACTCTAGTGATAAAGAGAAAGATATACAAAAAGATCCGTTGGTGAAATGTCTCGTCAGTTGGTCTCGGGCCCCGATAAACCTGAATTTTCGGCTGTACGAAATTATAAAAATAGAAAATCCTTCGGGGCACTATAACCATCTGTCAAGGCCAGGGCCGATAGCGAGAACGTCTGCCAGGGGGGCTTGAGCAGGAGAGGCCGTGGCAGGACAGAGGCCGTGGCAGGACGCCTACAGGACAGACGCCATGGCAGGACAGAGGATCGACCAGAGGATTGCGTTGAAGGAATGGCGGATTAAGGGTGCCTGGTATGTTGTGCAGTGTTGGAGCTCGGTGTAGTTTGGTTTGTTTACACCGTGCCTGTCTCGTCAACTTTAAGGTACGGCGGGCAAGCACCAAGTGGGCAGAACATGGCGAGAGTTGTGCCGCGGGGGCTCTGGCGGTGGTGGTGCCGTGGCGGTGCGAGATGCGGTGGTGCCAGGGCGGTGGGTGGTGCAAGCATATATGTACAGATATATATCTATATGTACAGATATATATCTCTACCGGTCTCTACAGTTCCTGAAAAGATGGTGGTTACTTCCAGCGTGCCAGGAGATTACATCCACCAGTTCCCATGTCACTGGAGCATCTGTGCGTGCTAATAACTAACCCTGTGTGAGTGCCTTGAATGCTTGGCTGCTGCTATTCCTGACTCGATTTTCTCTGCTCATAGGCAGCTGTGGCTGCTCATCACCCAGTTCCATACGCACCTCACCAGGATCCAAGCAGCACCAGGGTCCAAGCAGCACCAGGATCACCATGGATAACGACTTACTAGACTTGCCTACACATCTACCCAACGCTTCGGATGATAGTGCTGGTGATGCTGGTAAATTAGAGTCCAAAGAGACCTCAGAGGACCAATCCCAATCCCAGAAACTCGAGCCCGCAGATAGTGAAGAAGATGAAGAAACAAGGTCCAAGGACCCTGCCTCCTCCATATTCATTCCTGGAACCACTATAAAGCTCGAGACAGAAGACGATATTCAAAAATGGATTGCTGAAAGAAAGAAAAACTGGCCCAGTAAAAAGAATATTGAAAAGAAGCAACTGGAACCGGTCCAACTGAAGGAGTATAATGATAGAAAACGAAAGGCACCAGAAGATAATAAGACCACTAATAACCAGAAAAGACCTCGAAATATCTGCAGATTCTATCAACAGCATCAATCTTGTAAGTTTGGTAATAAGTGTAAGAATCTACACGAGTTGGAGTCAGATTATAGAATGATAAATAACATCAAAGTCAAGGTACCTAAGAATTTCGAAAACAAGTATTATAATCCCAATAACCCAAGTGAAAACTCATCCTTGTATAAAATGTTGGTGAAGAAGGATCAACTGGAATTAGAGAATAATCAATTCATCGACTTTTTATTCTACTTGGACCAACAGGGTTTAATCAAACATGATTTTAATAACGAAAATTAACGACTGATTCATCATTGTAAATATATTCATCTACAAACTCTAATAAATAACCTTAGAACATATCATTATGATCCAACTTTTTAACCGCATCTAACATTATACTACACTGCTTTCCTACCTCAGCCAATTTGTTAATCACAATTTCATTTCCCTCTCCAAACCCATAGATGGAATACTTTAATCCGGTTTGTTTACAAAAATCAATCACATATGGTTGGGCTGCTCTCAAGTTATGTCTAGGTAATCTAGGAAATAAATGGTGAACTGCTTGAAACTGTAACCCTCCATGGAAGAAATCCAACCACTTAGGACAATCCACATCCATAGTAGTTCTGATCTGTCTCATGGGAAATGATTCACTTACCCCTAAATCACTGGTTGACATGGCAAAATGTGATAAGGTGATCTGAACATGAACAATGAAGCTTGCAATATTAGTCAACATCAAAAATTGAAATCTTAACCAGTTACTATCCAAACATTTATATATCATAATGTAAAAATACCAATAGGTAAAGAATGACAATCCTACAAATTCGACATATCTGAAACTGGCTCCCTTACCCTTTCTTGGACCTCCTCCTTCTAGTATATGTGACCATGATAACCGATACAAATTAAATCTAGCAAATGTCAAAATTGGGTAATACATATAATTTTGCACCTTGATCATTACTTTGGAAACGGCATCAAAATATAAAGACTTTTCATAATAAGTCGAGTAAACACTATTGAACAATCTAGTACTAACAGCGAAAAACGGCAAATGCTGAATATCGGGATCATGCACTGGATCATTGGTAATCAAATGATGAACATTATGATTCTTCTTCCACCATCCAATACTTAAACCTCCTATATAATCAGCCACAAATATCCCAAATAAATTATCAATATAATAGTCGTGTGTTATAGATAAGTGACCAGCATCATGAACTACAAAAGTACCTTGTTGCCATGCCATCCCAAGTACAATAGCAGATATTTTAACATAGCCAAGCTTGAAAAAAGAAATAGAACATAATAGCAAGGCTCCAATCTTAATCATCTCTCTGACATAATTCCAATAATCACACTTGTATAATCCTTTCTTTATTATAGTCGAGTGTAATTGGTTATATTTATCTCTAATACTTTCTTGAGTATCATAATTTAAATCAGGTAAATTAAGAATATCATCATGGGTTAGTTGGTTATCATACTTCTCACATAAGTGTTTAGGGTTAACCACAGTTTCATTCTCATACAACGGGAAAAGCTTGTCTTTATTCCTTTCAGTAACCATAACATTTTGTGGTACTTTAGGAGCCACAAATCCCTTGGGGAATCCAATTCCTTTATTCTCTACTGGTATGTGTTTACTACCATCGATATCTAGAGAGCTTCTCGAACTTGACAACATATCATTCTCAGAGTCTTCACTACTATCAGCATCCAACTTAGTATCCAATTTTGTCTCGGGAATTGCAGTTCTGGACCTGTTTGGATGGGTGTATTCATATCCTTTGGAATAATCAGCTCCTTGAATTGGTGGTAATAAATTGTCCCATTTGTAATCAATCTCTCCAATTTTCCATTTAGTGAATATCTCTACCGTTTCCTCTCCATGGTAAGCAATCATTTCATCAGTAGCATCTCTCCCTACCATATGAAGCACAGCTTTATCACCTCCTGGATGGTAAGGAAGCCAACTGGTTAAGTTCAATACATTGTTTTTAAAGATCACAATGGCTTTTCCGTTAGCAATGTGTTCGATAATTTGCGCCCTACTTAATACCTTTGGTTGGTTTTTAGGACTGGCTCCCAAACGAGTGTCTGACATTATCTTAACTAATGTTGTGTAATGGCCTGACTAAAAGATTGAATCACATTTGACGAAGCACAGGGGCCGCGTCGTGGTGGAGACTGTGCGAGAGCTGTACGAGAGCTGTTAGTGTAGGCAGTGAGCCTCGCTCCGCCTAGGTTTGCAAGAGTACGGTGCAACATACTATTTTAGGATATACTTTATACTTTACAACTTTACAAGATACAGTAACTTATCTACTTCTAATAAGTGCCTCAGGGCATCTTGACCTAATGGGGTTGCTGCTGACCTTCAACAAATGTAGTAGCCACCTCTCTTGTAATTTCACTTACCGTACTAACTTTATTGGAAAAGGTTACCCCATAAAACTTATCAGCGACCTGTAACATCTCTGGTCTAAAAGTCGTACAGATAAACTGAGCTTTGGTACTCAAGGAATTGATCATTGATGCCACAGCAGTTCTATATTGAGTATCTAAATTTGCATCAATTTCATCAAATAAATAGAATGGAGCTGGATCACATTTTTGAATTGCTAGAATTAAGGCAATGGCACATAATGACTTTTGTCCTCCTGACAATTGTTCAATTCTTTGCTGTTCATCATGTTTGGAATTGAATGATACAGAAATTGAAACTCCTACATAGTCTTCAATGCCTCTCTTGGCCTCCATATCTACATCCTCAGTATGCCTAAATTCTTCATCTTCTTCATCTTCCATATCATTATTACCGATATTTTCCATTTCAACACTATCGACATTCATGTTATCATCATCAATGGAGGTGGTCTTCTTTCTTTGCATGATTAGTTTCCCAGTACCAGCAGGGACAAGTGTTTCGAACACTTCACTAAAGCTTTTAGCAACTGATTTGAAACTTTTGGTGATAGCTTCATCTTTTTGGAGTTCTAGATTTTTTATTAATTTTTCAATCGAATCTCTTGATTCATCCAATTCTCTTCTTCTATTCACCAAATCATCCCTTTGGTTTGTGAATATACTATATTGTTCAATGGCTTTCTTATTGATATGAGAATATTTCTTCAAGTCTTGATTTGTTTCATTCAATTGGTTCAATAATTGATCAGATGCATAATCTTCATATTTCTCATGGTCAAATGCCTCTTCTGGTAATACCCCGATATCTCTGATCTTCTTTTGGATTTCATCTCTACGAGAGCTTAAGATAGATTTCTTATTAAGGTTCTTTTCGGTGGATTTTGAAAACTTTTCCAACTTTTTCATTACCTTCAATTGCTCTTCGTTTGCATTTTTTAACTCTTCTTCGTGCTGTTCAACTTGCTCTTGAATAGAATGAAGCTCATTATCAGTGGAAGCGCTTTTAGCCTTAATGTCATTCAATTGATCGTTAAGTCTTTGTAATTCATGCATCAATTCATCAATCTCAAAATCATTCATGTCAATAGAAGGGTTAGAACTCTCACTCATTAATTTCGATAAATGGGGCCTATAATCGATTGATAAGTCTGATTCATATTTTGATAACTTGGTCTCTAAGTCAGCAGATTCATTAACAACCTTATCCAATTCGGTTTCATACTTGTTAACATCATTGGCCAATTGCTTCAAGAGTTGATGTTCCTTTTCACTTAAAGCTTGTGTAAAATCAGACTCAAGTTCCAGTTCATGTTCTTTTAAATTAGTCAATAAATTCAGCTTAATAGTAGCAACTGCTTCAACCCTGGATTTCAAAGAGCTCAATTCTTGCTGTAAATTATATCTTCTATTATTGATTTGAGCAATCTCTGATTTCATTGGCTCGATGGATCCCGCTTCTCTATCCAAGGACCGAATTTGTGATTGCAACTGATTATTCATGTCGGTAAAAGTTTGATTAATGGTTAAAATCTCTTGTTCACAAGCCTTCAAATTTTCATCGTTTTCTTGCAAAAGCTTTTTTTTTTGAAGTTGTTGTCTAATGGCATCCATTCTGGAAAACTTGTAATCTCTATAACCCCCTGTTAATGCACCTTTAATATCAGCTCTATCACCATCCAAAGTAACGGCATTTAAATTATAAGCTCTTGCTAATTCAGACCCTTTAGCTAACTCACTAACTACTATTGTTTTGTTAAATACTTGCTTAACAGCCTTTTCAACTTCTGGGTTAGAAAACTTGACCTTCTTTATTAAAGGAATACATTGATGTTCATTAGGATTTGGATATTCGACAGAAGAAGGATTAAGTCTATTCAAGGGCATAAATGTTACTCTTCCCATTTTATTTTTAACCAATTCTTCCATTAAAATCGATGCCGTCTCATCGGTGTCTACCACAACATGAAATAAAGAAGTACCAGCTATTACCTCTGCAGCAGTTTTATACTTATCACTAACATTTAATAACTCAGCCAATGGGCCATAAACTGATTCCTGTAAACCAAGTTTTTGAGTTAAACTTGATACTGCTTGTAAACCTTGAGATTGGAGCCTATCCATTGTTTGATTAACCAAGTTACTAGCATTATTCAAATCATTAGTTAAGGAATCATTGATGCTTCTATATTTAATTTCATCCCTCCATAATGATTTTCTTTTATCAGAAATATCAGAAATTTGAAGTTTTAAATTATTAATTGATTGATGAATTTCATTAATTTTAGTTTGATGAGAATCGTTATTGATGAGTTCGTTCAACTCATCCTCCTTATTATTAAGTTCTAAGATTTCTTCCTCCCTAGACGTGGCGTCATCATTTAAACGATTGATTTCAATTTCTTTAGTTTGCAAATCTTTTGTTGCTTTAGATATTTGACTCTTTAACCAGTTATCTCTTTCAGATTTATTAGAAAACCTCAGGAATCTACTCTGTTTAGAATATAAGGCTCTCTGTCTGGTAGACAATTCGACCAATTTTTGTTTCAAATCAGATTCTTTTGAATGCAGAACATCAACTTTAGGCCTTATTTGGTTTATATTATTTTTTGTTGTTATGATTAAATCCTGATAATGTTTAATAGAATTTATTAAGGTTTCACGGTTGGATTTTACAGTGGACATTTCATTTTGCAACTCCTCTAGTTTAACTTCTTTACTGGAGATCGTAGTCAACAATTGATTATAGTATAGGCGGTTTTGGTCCTTTTCTAAATTGATTAAATTTAATTTTTTCTTCAAGTCGTTAATGGTATCAGTTAAAGCTTGACAAGCCCTTTCACGATCTTCCAAGGTTTGGAGATCATTACGGGATTGCTCTAAAGAAGTATTGTATTTTTCATCTAAATCTTCGAGTTCATTTGTTAAATCATTAAGTTCTCGGTCAAATAAATTAAACTCTAGGATCTTTCTAACCTTATCCAATTGCTGATAATCTTTCAAATCATTAGATTCGATCTGTAGATCTACTAATCTATCATTTATAGTACTCAATGTTTCATCAATTCTTTGTTTCTTCAAATTGGAGTTATTCATTTCTCGTAATGATTCTTTCAATTTCCCTTCAAAGATTTTAGCTCCACTAACATCTTTCAACAATGTTAACCGTTCAGAATCTTTAGAATTGGTAAGAGCCGTGATTTTACCTTGTGGAACAATATAATAAGGATTAGATCTAGAAAATCCAGCACTCTCTAATAAATTCATCACATCTGATCGGGTAGCAGATTTCCCATCTAATGAATAATCATCTTTTTTTAATCCAATAGTTCTTCTAACAGCAACCTCATCTTTAGAAATAGGTAACCTTCTATCAGTATTATCGAATATGATTTCCACGTAAGCAGACATAACCGTACCAGTTCCTTCATGAATTAACCCTTGTCTTTCCTCTCTTGACATATGAGTATATGCGTCAGATAACACAAATCTGATAGCGGAGAAAAAGTTTGATTTCCCAGATCCATTTCTTCCCACCACAACATTATGGTGAGGTGACACTAGATCAATCACAGTGGTGTTCTTATAAGTCTTGAAACCTTGGATTACTATTCTCTTGATGAACATGGTGTAATGTGTAGTGATAGAACATAGATTGGTGAGTCGCGATAAAGACGCGTCGGCTCATCGGTGTAGTGAGGGTGAGTCGTAGATGAGTAGATGGTTGTAGAAGTACTAGAGACTATTATGTAGAGAGTACTATGTAGAGAGCACTATGTGTGTATATGTTACATATAATGTCTATAGCTGTGTTATGGCCTACCCCATCTCATCTAGCCCATGGTGGCTACTTCCAAACCGGTCCTTCAACGACCCAAAGTTCACATAAGCACTCCATGGTTTATCACCAGAACCATACTTGGCAGGTGGTAGATCAAATGGTAGTCGAATTGGATTCACATTACTAGAAAAGTCTGTTTTATACACAGGGATTAATCCACTCTGTTTGTGAGTTGGAGTCACCAATACTCCCAACTCATAACTGGATATCTCGTAGTTATTTATATCAAACCAAGCACCGAATCCTCTACCACCACCCCATGCTTGCTTAGATAAATTATGACTGCCCAAGAGGACCCATTTCAAGCTAGACCAGTTGTCACCATTATCACACATGTATAGTTTAACGTGAGGAGGAGTGGTTTCTCTACCGGAAACATCGTGGCCAGAATTCCACTTACATAGATATGGTTGGATATTTTGACGGTATTGATTCTGTCCTCTTTTATTTTGAGTATAGTTGAAGTGAATAGATTGACCCACGCCAAACCCTAGATCACTTTTGGCCACATCTTCTCCGGTTGGAAACATTATATGAGGTAGGTAGTTGTGTTGTTTTTGGTGCTCTTTTGCAGCATCTGGCCCTGGTGATACAAGAGATGGACTGGTACCCCCACTAGTTATTAGTGGACATAGTAAATGGGTGAAGACAGAAGATATGTTTGATTTTGCCATTGAGATCCCAGAAGCCACCGATGATACTTGTGCTAAAATGTTAGACGTGGTTTTGCTCTTATTGTCTAGTAGTAAGTTGTGATGCTTTAATGCTTGATATAGTTTACCATATCCAAATAATTTAGAGTGTTTTAAATTATAATTGCCTGGAGCAGATGCTATTAAATCCACATCCACCGTCCGGAAACTATATTTCAGCAAAGAATCTATAAGACCTTGTAATCTTTCATCACGATATTTTTTCAAATACTCTATCAAATCACTCTTGAAATTTATACCTCTTGGATTGGATGGATCATCTTTACCGACTGATAATCGCCCAGACCTCCATAGCATTTGCGTGAGCCCTGCAAAATCCACCTGTGTTATATTACATGTCATGATAATGATTTCTACCGTATTATCTTCAAAATAATTGACCATCATCTTACTATGATGGCTCCCATACTTATTGGGGATTCGGGCCATAATATGCTCCAAGTTATAGTCATCAATACCACTAGTGGGTTCATTACGAAGCTCGGACCCTGATACAATTGTTATCTTCCTTTTGTTCTTGACAAATTCGGGATGAAGATAATCCAACAATAACGACAAGTCGATGGTGAAGTTGAACTGATAGGTTTCTATAAGATCTTTAGTACCTATTAGATTGGATAGCATGACGGTATCTTGATTCCCATTGGTTGATTTGTTGCTGGGGCAGTAGAATAAATGAATTGGTGACTCGTATAAGACTTTAGTCTTCTTGGTGGAACCATTGTCATCATTGGCAGGTTCGTCATTTCGGGTCTGGGAAGACTCAACGGTCCTTTTCTTGGTCAAGGAGTCAGACTCTAAGCTCGGGGATGCCGATGACTTTCCCAAGTTAGCCCAATGGCTAGCAGCAGCCATGGAAGCAGCAGACCTTTTACTCATGATGAAGGTTGCAGCAATAAAATTGTCTGAGTGTTGCAGCAATAAAAATTAGGCAATACAAGATGGGACCAAATTCGCATTGGGCCAGAGGTTAGAATAGAGCCTGTGGGAGAGGTGAATAAATCGTAAACAAGAAGCAGTACGGTGAATGTGCAGCAGTTATGTGGTTCTATGTTAATTATGACAATATGTAGTTAGGAATCTATACGAGCCTAAGTTGTTTTCCAAATTTTTGAAGAATAATGTTTAACAAATGCTAATGGATCATCAATTTTACCATCAGCCGGAATTTCGATCTCGGAGGTGAAGGATTTCTTGGGTAATACAAGAATATCTGATACCAATTTAGGGATCTTTAAATCAGTGAAATCTTTCCAAGTCATTTTATTATAAATAGAAGATTTGATATAATCGTTAAAATAATCCAAAATTACATCGGTCCACACACCCGAACCAGTCCATTTTAAGATTTGTAATTGTTTTTCATTTGAATTACCCAATAATTCCAAATTTTCTAATCTTTCTCTATGGAAAGTGTCTTCGACAATTTGAGAAATAATTTCTCTTAATATTGGATGTCCTGGTTTTGATTGTACGACAAATTGACCAAATTGCAATCTTCTATGATAAGATTTAGCCCAGTTTTTGTTTTTACTATCAACCTCTACGGCAATAATCATCCCAAGTTCATCAGGATGAACATTTTCTGGAATCCAATTAGGAACTGGTTGTAATGGGAAAGTATCAATATCAGCATAAATACCTCCTTTAGCAAATAAAATTAAATATCGGAAGAAATCCATTCTTAAAATCACTTCTGGTAATAACTCATAGGTTTTAATAATTTCAGGAATTCCCCCATAAAGATGTTTAATAATCGAATAAGCAGTATCATCATTAAATAATTCATGAACAAACCCAGGGTTTTTAACAGCCCACTGAGTTTCTCCTTGTCTATAAAGTTGATTGAACCTTTCATCATTTAACCCATGTTTCCAAGTTTGCCATATATAAGCCGGGAATCTAATATTTGGATCATAAGGGATTAAATTGATTAATTTCTCTCTCAAAGTTGCCGAGTCAGGTAATTGTTTTTGATTTAATTGACTAATCTTCTCTAATAACACCCGGTTCTGTTTTTCCAAACTAGTCAACCGTTCATCTTGTTGTGCTAATAATTGTTTATTTAATTTGGTAAGCTTCCCTAATAGTTCATCTTGTTTTAAATTATTTTCACTGGAAATTAATTTGGTTAAGCCCAACAAATTATTTTCATTAGGAATGACACTTCCTTTATCAGTTAAAAGTAGTCTTAAACCCACCAATATGGTGGCAGTTACCACAAGAAAGATCACTACACCTCTCCTCCGGCTAATGTTCATGGCTGTAAAGGAAGAACCGAATGCACTTGTTTACGATTTCGTTGGCAGACAGTGCGTGGGATTTAAGGCATTAGCGCGACCGAGACCTTCGACAGTGGTGACAGCCGTGTACTGGCTAGCAGGTATTTAAGAATTCACTCTTCCCCATGAGCACGATCGAGTTATTCGGAGGTGCCATAACCACCGTCTTGCCTTCAGGTGTAATCGATGTATCGAACTTCAGACAAGTTCCCGATAACCAGGAGGTTTACTTGCTAGAACCAAGTGATAATCCCCAGGGTGACAAGTCGATAATTGTAGAGATATTAGAGACACCTGTCACCACTAGTATAATAGAAGGAATCAAATTACACATAAGTGATTTGATAGAGCAAGAACCCGAAACCATTCCGGATGAGAATGTAAAGTATGAAAGCATCACCAACAGCGTGGGCTCAGAGAACTACTTCTTACAGTATCAGCACCAGGCCATTACGATAATTATGGCCATAATTCGGATTCCGTCAAAGGGAACTGATATATTGGTCAGTATGAATCAAAAGACTCAAGTAGAGCAAACAGATATAGAAGCCATTCGGGCTGCTGTAGAGAAGTTTCAGATCTGTGACTGGCTGCTATTTGCATAAGGGTATAGTCATTTATGGACAATATAGTTATTTATAGTAATGGTAATGAAGAGTTTAGTTACTTATATTGACTCTACAATCACTAATATATTGATAGCTTACCCATTAATATATACATTAGAACTAAACAAAAGAGACGGGCAGACAGAACACCAGTGTCTAAGTCAAGCAGTTACGGCAGGAGACGTAACACAGGGCATGTCACCGGGCCAGGATGGTAGATTCTAAATAGGCACTGAGAGATACCCCAACGACCACCCTATCCAGTACGACCCAATCGACAACACCAAAATATTAAAGATATTAAATAGCACTGTCTCGGTGAATGATAATACTGGGATTGGTGAGTTATAATAATAATAGTTATATGCTTTCCTGATGGAGGTCATGGTTACAGTAACAGAGAAAAGAGGAAAATTCTAAAACCCTAGGAAATTTGTCATCTATATATATATTACTGGTTCCGGAACCGAACCAATGTGTAGGTATAATTCCCTTTTATGGGTGTCATGTCTGACTATTGTTTAGGGTATTTTTAGTGAGAAACAAATGCCGATGGCACCGGCTGCAACCAGGTTCGGAAAATGGTACGGGAAATACGGCTGTACGGGAATGGCTGGAAGGGCTTGCAGCTAACACCACAGTAAGTTATACCCGACAACCACTGTAGGTTATGTTCCACCTATTCTAGTTGCAACCTGTTTATACAGGTGGTGTCTCAATTATAGTTGCTGCTGCTTCGTATACAGTGTTTTCAGGATGAATAACGCACCCTCTTTAAACGGATGTCGCATTACACTCAGATAGATTACGCAACCTCTAGGCAGTAAATATCACATCCCATAAGGAAGAAAATGCCGATTGTAAATTAAATAATATCGCAAGCAGTACTTAATAAATATCACAAATTCAATTTTATTATATCTGAATCTCTTACTTA
>JAJMLF010000047.1:0-28697 GCA_030569555.1 Yamadazyma oceani
CATTTCTCTCTAAACCCACTATTGTTTTTTTTTTTTTTTTTTCTTTCTGGTGTTGATTCTGCTACGAACCATTTACAAGGTTGTTTATTTTTATACATTATTCTTTTTTTAATACCAAGTTCTCTTGATAGATAACTTTGATAGATACCTTTTCTAGCCGACATCGTTCGTTCGTTTATACCTTGATCTTCCACACAATCACCGACCAGTGTAGAGGTCAATCAGATCGCCGGCTTAATAAGGAACTCAATTGGAATTCAATTGGATAAAGCAACTACAACAACAGAATCAGATCCTGTCACCATGGACCAGGAAGGCTACAGAAACATGCAAGTCAAGGTGTTGTACTCATTCAACAATACCAGCACCGTGTTTTTATCGAGATCCAGTAGTCTGTTTCCTATTAAAGTTGCCCAAATCCCAGCCATTAATGGCACTGAAGAAATGATAATGCTTGGAGGATATGAATTGAAAAGTTGTATTGAACAAATCTTGAAAAGTTCTCCAGAGAATTTCCACCTCCAAACCGAAGATTATGCAGTTTATTATAAAGATTTGACTGAACAACCTGATGAACCTTTTGTTTCTAATGGTGTATTGTCTGATTTACTTAAGGATTCTAATTCGAATTTAATCCCTGGAAGGGTATGTCAGAATGTATCTGCTAGTTTTTTGTTTGGTAATAAAGCTGATTCAGTTTCATTGACCCTTGAGGTAAGATTGAAATTACATGCTATAGAGAGGACTTCCTCTGGTGGTAATGTTGACTCTTCATCTGCAGTTGCATCAGTACCGATACAGGCCACCTCCTTGCCACAAAAGAGAAAAAATGACCCCGAACTTCATGATAGTCAAAACACAAGGATCCATAAACACCGACAACTCGACCACCAAATCCCGGATAATAGGAATAGTCCTCAAGTATATTATTCTGAAAGAACTGGTAAAACTCCTCAAACCAATAATAGTCCGTCTTTATTACCTGAAAAAGCTACTAGAACCAGATCTTTACCAGCTTTCCCACATCCACACCTTTACAATCATATGTACAATATTAGAAATGCTGATAAACTTAGTACTCCTTCGAGATATGACTCCCAAAGTGTATTGGAAAGATTTAAACTGGCTCCATTTGTTGATGCTCAAGTCATAGACAAACCCAAGGTGGTTAAGAGAAGAAGACAACAAGAATATCACCGGAATAAGGTACATCTGAATCAACATCCACGTAATATTATGGGTAATGCATCTAGACTGAATTCAATGGTTGAACCAGTACGAGCTATGAGAACTAGATCTATGGTCACTAACAGGCAGACTCCATTAATGATATCATCACCAATTCATGAAGAAGGGTCTTCAGATACAGATGATACCGAATATAATGATAATAATCCTCGTAGTGTAGGGGAAGATCTAGATGATTATGAAGACGAAGATGAAGAAGATTTGGAAGAAGAGATGCTAGATAATGGTACATCTCCTTATACTCCTCAACAACCACCATATAGACCTAATAATGAAAAACATCAACATGCATTTCATTCACTTCCTGACCTTGAAGATTTGGATAGTAAGAAGACACATATAATCTCAGGTACTAAACTACCAGAAAATCATGGATTAGAATGTGTTAATTCCAACTGTTCTACCAATTGTTCTATTACTTGGAGATACTTTGAAATTGATTTCCATCCAAATTTCTTTAAAATTCACAGAGCCACTGAATTCGATAAGGCCAATTATGAAGGAATGTATGGGCCATTATGTAATGCATGTTATTTATTTTTAAGAAATAAAGGATTCATGAGACCTGAGGCAGTGGTCAAGAAATATTTAAAGCAACAACAGTATAAGAAAGAAATTAAAGAAAGAGAAGATAAAGCTAGAGGTGATGAGAAATCATTACCACCACCTATTAGGAAGCCTAATTCCTTAGATACAACCGAATCATCATCCTCACCAATTATATCTTCTGGTACAAATGATAATGGAAATGGGACCCATAACGTTTCCCAAGGTCATAGATTTATAACTCCATCACATACCCCATCAGAAATCAATCAAGCCATACGGAATTCCAGATTGAACCCCAATCAGAATGACTTGTCCGACTTTATGAACCAATTGAATAATTTTGGAGGTCCATTAACAGACATTGATCCATTACCTCAAGATCAATTACAAGGAGTAACACCACCAATGATGGCCACCAAATCGAACACAAGAGTGATAAATATTGATCAAAATGGCGACGATAAAGAGAATTGTCCCCCACTCGATGTAACACAATTAAATAGTTCGAGTTCACCAGCTAGAAATGGCACAGAAGAATTCGAAAAATTAATTGTTAGATCATTTAACCATAAATCTAGTCCAATTGATGCCCAGACTGATTGGATGAATAGTTTATTCGGAGAGGGTCCAACTCCAAAAGATCAAGTAACTCCTAGAGATACTACTAATGGAAATGGTTCTACCAACGAAAATGACCAGACTAATAAAAGAATTCATTCTGGATTACCACAAATGAAAACATTCACCACCAGAAGATCTCCTAGATTAAATAAAACCAAACAAACCATTAATAATGCTATGCCATCATCACCATTATCTTCCACTAGGAGAAGATCATCTGAAGAGAAATTATTTTTAGATGAAGCTAACCTTGATATGATTGAAAATGAAATCAAGAGTTTAACTGAAGGTGGGAATAAATTTGATATTTATAGTAATCAACCGGATCACAATGATAATGAATCACCCCAATTATCTACGGCTACCAGAAATAATACTACCACTCTGGCATTATCATTAACTAAAGGTAATTCATCTCCCAATTCGGAGGTATTTAATTCAGAATCGAAATAATTGTTAATAGCATATATAGCATCTAGATAATAGAATATTGCATACTACGAACTAACGAACTAACTTGCCAGGGCTTCATCTCAACTCCGGCAGCCCTTGTCAAATCATCTGCAAAGGTGACACTACAACCAGAACAGACAAGGGAATAGCCTCAGTAACCTTATCTAGAACTCAAAGCCAATCGTATCTATAATTCCATAGATAACAATGCGCTTAAAAGATAAGAACCGGAATCTTATTATTCCAGCCATGAGGCATTTTAGCAATTTCCATTATCGTCGCTACCAGAAAAAAAAAAAGT
Source organism: Yamadazyma oceani (assembly GCA_030569555.1). NCBI lineage: Eukaryota > Fungi > Ascomycota > Pichiomycetes > Serinales > Debaryomycetaceae > Yamadazyma > Yamadazyma oceani. The sequence continues at coordinate 3,173 of JAJMLF010000047.1, forward strand.
ATAAATTAAGTGAGAAATCCTCTAAGAGAGAGTCTAACATTCTGCAACGAGAGTCAGAGACCGTAGCCAAAAACACTTTTTCTTAAAAAGCGAGAGATAAGGGATGGTAATCCGCAGTTGCTGTGAGGAGTAGAGATGTCATCCCAAGTCAATCACTCTGGCTCTTCACAGAACATTGCCACAATCCTCTGCTGTGGTATCAGTATTGAATCATCAGCTTTCTCTTAGTCGTACCTCTTTACCTTTTTTATGCAAAAGCGATTGAACCAGACCAGATACTTCAGGCACCGACAAAACGGGCCTGAAATGGACCTAAAAGGCGTGGAAATCTTCAGGGCCCTGTTGCAAAAGCCCTGGCTGATAAGGCAAACAAACCTTTTGATAGGCCCGAAAATCACTGGCCAGTGCGAGCGACGAGACGGGGATTGTATACAGGAGATGACTTTATCATAGATGCCAGTTAGGAACCCACCATTGGCATGAGGTGGCTATCATGAAGATATATAACTGAGGAAATTTCCTGATTTGATGGAATTCATTAGTTGATTTCAATATGAGTTTAAGACCTACTAAGAATAGTGGAGGGTTTGAAAAAAATCCTGGAATAGAACTGTTTGAACAGGATTCTCTTGAAGGAGAAGTATCTGATTATGATGAAAAGGACTTACCATGGTGGAAAAGATGGTTAAAAAAGTTGGAAATTGATCATCCACCAGGATTGACTGCTGCTCAGTTAATGTTGATAAATTATGATTTAAGACCTGTTGAAGAATCTCGTAGAACTTATTCTTGGTATAATTTTGTGTTTTTTTGGATTGCTGATTCTTTTAATATTAGTACTTGGCAAATTGCTGCCACTGGAGTTCAAAAGATGAATTGGTGGCAGACTTGGTTATCAGTATGGGTTGGATACTTTTTCTGTGGGATATTTGTTAGTATAGCTTCAAGAGTTGGGGTTTTCTATCATATTTCTTTTCCTATAGTAGCTAGAGCTTCATTTGGAATTTATTTGGCTTATTGGAGTATTTTAAATCGTACTGTTATGTCAGCCGTATGGTATGGGGTTCAAACTTCTATAGCTGCTCCTTGTGTAGGGGTAATGTTACAATCCATTTTTGGTACTGATTTAAATGAGAGAATTCCTGATCATATTAGTGGTTATTATACAAGTTTTCAATTTATCAGTCTTTTCATTTTTTGGTTTTGTTCTTTACCAGCTATTTGGTTCCCTCCTCATACCATTAGACATTTATTTACATTCAAAGCTTATGTAACTCCAATTGCTGGGGTATTATTTTTGGTATGGACTATTGTTAAAGCTGATGGTATTGGTCCAGTAATCAGTAAACCATCTCTGGTTCAAGGATCTGAATTAGGTTGGGCTTTTGTTGAATCTTCTATGAACTCATTAGCTAATTTTGCTACTTTAATTACCAATGCTCCTGATTTTTCAAGATTTGCTGATAAACCTTCATTTTCTATTAAATATGTGGTTTATACTGTTTCCATTCCTTTATGTTTTTCTTTAACTTCATTAATTGGGATCTTGGTAAGTTCTGCTTCTACTTCACTTTATGGTGAAACCATTTGGAATCCTATTGATGTATTGGCTAGATTTTTAGATAATTACACTTCTGGTAATAGAGCTGGTGTATTCTTTTTAGGATTGGCTTTTGCTATTGCTCAATTAGGTACTAACATTTGTGCCAATTCTATTTCTTTTGGTACTGATGCTACTGCTTTATTACCTAAATATATTAATATTAGAAGAGGTGGTTATCTTTGTGCAGCTATTGGATTATGTATTAATCCTTGGAATTTAACTTCTTCTTCCAATATGTTTACCACTTATTTATCTGCTTATTCTGTGTTTTTGTCTTCTATCGTTGGGGTTATTGTTTGTGATTATTATTATATCAGAAGAGGATCTTTAAAATTACCTCATTTATATTCCTTAAAAGCTCCCGAAGATTTTTCCAAATCTTCTATTTATTATTATAGATATGGTTGCAACTGGAGGGCTTTAGTTGCATACCTTTGTGGGATTTTACCAAACATTGTTGGATTTGTTGGGGCTACTGAAACTCATAAAGTTCCAATTGGGGCTACTAAAGTTTATCGGTTGAATTTCTTTGTGGGATTCTTTTCTGCTGCTTTAATTTATGCTCTTTGTAATTATATTAGTCCAGTAGAGGGAACTCCTGACCTCAAACCTTTTGAAAAAGGATGGTATGAAGAATGGCAAGATGTCGAAGATTTTGAAGAAGAGGTCAAGGGGAACATTGTTAAAGAAGAGTTTACTTATAAGACTATTAGCAAGAGGTCTTAATTGAAAGGGTAGTGACGTTGATATTCAGTTCTTTTATTTTATTTTATTATGTCAATTCAATTTCGTTTAGTTCTTTGTAATGTATCATTAGGTAGAGTAATATATTGGAGTAGATTATTATGGCACCGGGGATGGGCCCACCTTGGCACTAAAGGGGGACGCCGATGGCCCCACCGCCGCCAACCCTGGCCCTAGGCCCCACCAGCCCTGGCCCCAGCCCTGGCGAGGACCGTAAAATGCGCACCCCGCAGCTCAGATCTTAGACACGAGCAATAAGGTTTGTAACTACAATAGAATATTCGTAACTGGTGCTTATTCTGCTGCTTATGGCTCCTTCCACAGCACCTAATCATTACGATTCTGGCCTATCGGGGACCACATTCAATTCTGCCTCCACAGAAAAAACCACTAATGGTTCTAACTTGACTGCTGATGGTTCTAGCACCACCATGGCCACGGCCACCGCCCCAGTAGCCGGTCCTACCACCAGCCGTACCACTGGCCCCACCGGTTCTTATGACCATGTTAACATACCACACGGTCCTAAATTCAATGTTGATAACAAGAACGGTAATCATAACCCTCCCAGCAAAGTCAACAACGATATTGAGTTGATTACATACATTTTCCCAGACTTTAATGCAGTTAATTACTTCCAAAGAGAGTTTGAACAAGAGCAGGAATGGCACCTCATGGAATATACTAGGGCCACGGGATTTGATATCTACTTGGTAGAGCAGTGGGTGACCAATAGGAACATCGGGACCTTGATATCTACCTATACGGGGAATCCTGGTAGTGAAGTGAGCGTGGTGAAATTTACCATTATTAAAAAACCATCTAAATATTATCCGATACGATTCCAAGAATACTTAAATGAGCTCATGATGAATCATTCTAAGATCAAGCAAATGAACCGAACGAAAATTGAAGCATCTGAGGGGGAATTCAAGGTTACTGATGAGTATTTATTCATTACCAACATCACGTCATTACCATCTCATTTGAGTTTAATTCCGGTATTGGGAGGGGATGTTCGAATGGTGGTAGATGATTTTGTCATTAATTCGAATCTTAAAAGATTGCATTGTAGTGGGAGATCTATATCCTTAATAACTCCTAAGATATCTGATGCCAATGAAGATAAATTCAGACAAATGTATAAAATTTATAATTTAAATATTCCTATTAAATTTGCTATTAAGGAACTTATCAATATAATTCAAACTTGTTTGTTTTATTTTGACTTATTGGATGCCAAATATTGTGATGGTTTGCTATGTACTAAAACTGAAGAGGCTATCATAAATTGGTGGAACTTGATAGGGTTACCTCATTTTAACATAAAGCCTAATCATAGAAATGAAATCTTACCATCGAGGACAGTTTCTGCTATTATAAGTTTGATTCTTAGTACCAAAATCAGACTTCAAGTTTTTGGTGGTTGTGATGTACCCAAGGATCCATTTGAATTTGAAAATTTTATGATATCAATCGGGGAATTCCAACGTCAGGTTAAATTGGATAAACGAAGGAAGTTGAACGTTGAAACCCTTGGTAAATTGTTTTACATTACTAATAATAAGTTAAACCCTGATAAGTATAAATTCAATTATGATACTGGTGATTTGGCCATAGTTGATGGGGAATTAAGTTCTAATACCAACTCTAATGGTAATTATCGAGGGAATATTGATAGTTCCCCCAAATTCAACAGTAATCAATACAATGGTAATGGTACCTCTGATTTATTAGCAGTATCTCAGAGTGGTACACCTAAAAAGAACAGATACACAAAAGAGTTTAAGAAATTGACTAGCGTAGTTAAAAACACTGTCCAGGATAGAATTTATACGGTAGGGAAAACTGATGATGGAGCCTACCTAGACCCTAGCCCCAATAAGGCAACAGGAAGATTGAGGGATAGATTTGCAAAGTTGGGCGATTCCACCAATCCTTTTGAAGTAGAAACTCTTGATCTTGAAATTTTGGCCCATAATTATTTAGTTGGTAAGACTTTGCATAGATTATGGTTTGGTGTAGTTGACCATAAGGCTGAGACCAATGATGCTTTACTTGATAAAGAACATAATCGTAAAGATATACGGTCAACCCCACACACATCTCCAGCTAGTCGTCAATTATATACACCATCTTCCAAACAAGAGCATCATCATAGCCATCACTCAGAGGGACATCAACACGACCATGATTTTATGGACAACCACAAAAGACCAAGTTCTCCTGGTCATCATAGTGGAACTCATACTCCTGTTTCACCTAAGCAAGCTCATCTGCCTCATCTTCCACGTCATCACCACCATAATCATCATACCAATCGTCAAATGGAGCACAATAAATTATATAAATTTGTGAGTTTAAAAGATGCTATAACCAGTTCTCAAAGAATTCAGTATGACTCGAGATACTATAGAGGATTGAATAGAATGAAGGTCGGATTACAACGGAATTTGTTATCCAACCAACCTAAGAAATATTATAACACTACAACCAATATTAATCGACAAAAATCTCAAAAATTTAATCCACAATTCAGTAGTGGGCTTTCAAAGGTTGATGCTTTATTAAAGATCCCATCTGAAACCGAAAATGATACAAAAACAAGTAAATGTGAATATGATGGTGAACAAAAACCTGAAGATCGATCAACCATGAAAAGAAACGAATTGCTATCAAGATTTGATAAACAATTGAATAGAAGAAATTCGTATCCCTATGCGATACTGAATGGAGAGAATAACTTGAATTTATTGGAATTGAGCCGAGAAGAACAACAACATGAACCCCCCAAATTAATCCGAAGAAATAGTATGTCAGTCATAGAATCTTTAGATGCATCGAATGATTTGATAACCATAGAAAAAATCGGAATGAAATATGTTCGAAGTTTAACAGACATGATTTATTGTGACAACTTTAAGAAATATTATAACATTCATTGTAATAATAACCATAATATCTTGTTAGAAAAACGGTTTAAATTATTAAACCAAGATTTGAATAAGCTAAAGATGAACAACAAACAATTAGAGAATAATCAAACCAGATTATTGAAAGAGGATTTACCTAGTTTAGTGGCCATTAACATGAAGAATTTGACCACTAATGTGGATAGATTAGTTTATGAATCAAGAATTATAACCAAAAGAATCAATGAATTAGAATCAAATTCGAAATTACTAAGAGATAAATTAAGAAATCAAAATTTGGGGAAATTATCCAATATGATAAATAACTTGATATTTCTGAACAAATTTCATAAAACATTTAAAGATGAAACGGAAAGAAATGAATTAATCTTAAAATTGACAGGAGACAATAAAGACATTTTAAATATCGTGAGACAAGAGAGAGCCCAATATGAATCCAATAGTATTTTAAGAGCAATTGCTATATTTATTTGGGATATGTTGATGTTTATCTTTCAACTATTTAAATTTGATAGGTCCAATATGAACCTTGATAGAATTAGAGGTACCTGGAATAAATTGGATCCTGATAGAGAATATATTAATAAAGCCTATGAATTTGTTGGACATGATTCTACCACCGATGGGAGTGTAGTCAGGAGAGGATCAATTCAAAGCATGTCCAATAGCATCAATGAAGAATAACATTATATATTTATATTCATAAACACATCGTTTAATACCTTAATGCATTGATTAATTTTATCCTGGTACTCAGTAGATGATAGTATCACATGATTATCTTGTAGATTAATTGCCAAATCATCGACTGATGATTCCACCAATGCTAATTGTCTCTTCATTTCAAGATTATTCAACTTTAACTTATCCACACTAGGACGAACAAACTCTCGTACATAGTGCTGGAGACGTTCATTAATCATGGCATAATCGTCCTTGACTATCTGAGGTTTGTTTTCAAGGTATTCTTTGACACTGTTGACCATATCGGAGTTATGACTGATAAGTTCTAGAAGCTTATCACGGATGTAATCCTGTTGTTGGATGTCCATGACCAACTGGATTCTTTGTTTTTCAAGATGGCGGACCAAGGCAGCTTCGGCAGCACCATCAGCAGCACCAGCCCCACCATCACTGGCCCCATCAGCACCATCATCAGCACCAGCCCCACCATCACTGGCCCCACCATCACCGCCTTCCTTTCTCTCTTTGTACTCCCTCAAGAAATTCGACAACTCATTTTCCGGCACCAATTTCTTTGTTAGCAACTCCAATTTCTCGACCCTACCATTTGTGTCTTGAATGTGACCCTCTAGCGTACTGACCAAGCTGTTAATCTTCTTCTCTACATCCCCCATGCCACTGGTGTAAAGCCCTCCCCCGGTGCAGCTGCACTATCAAAATGGGGTGCGGGCGCGCGTCCGGGTAATTATTTGATGATTTTGATCTCGACCGGTGAAAAAGTGAACACGTCCAACCGCATCAACAACCATCAACAAGCTACTGAAATAGCAGGCAAACAGACAAACCATGGTTACAATTGGCAATGCACATGATGATTTGATCCATGATGCCGTGTTGGATTACTACGGCAAGAGATTGGCCACCTGCTCCTCCGACAAATCCATTAAATTATTTGAGATTGATGGTACCGACAACTATCGATTATTGGAAACATTAGTGGGTCATGAAGGTCCTGTATGGCAAATTTCATGGGCCCATCCCAAATTTGGGTCTATTTTGGCGTCGTGCTCGTACGATGGGAAGGCATTGATCTGGAAAGAACAACCAGAAACTAGACAATGGTCGATTATAGCTGAACATAAAGTCCACCAAGCCAGTGTAAATTCCGTAAGTTGGGCACCTCATGAATTGGGGGCGGTGTTATTATGTACGTCGTCTGATGGAAGAGTATCTGTGGTTGATTTCAATGATGATGGAACCACCTCTCATGTTATATTTGATGCTCATGCTATAGGAGTTAACTCTGCTTCATGGGCACCAATAGTTAATAATGGTGGTAGTAATACTGGAGGTGCTGGAGGTGCTGGAGGTGCTGAAAGAAGATTTGTCACTTGTGGGTCTGATAATTTAGCCAAGATCTGGAAATACGATACCAAGGAAAACCGGTATGTTGAAGAATCAAGATTAGAAGGTCATACAGATTGGGTTAGAGATGTATCTTGGTCTCCATCGGTATTGATCCGGTCATACATTGCTACGGCTTCACAAGACAGAACTGTATTGATTTGGAGTCAAGACAATAGTGGGAAATGGCAGAAACAACTTTTAACAGAAGAGAAATTTCCTGATGTTTGCTGGAGATGTTCTTGGTCATTATCTGGAAATATATTAGCGGTGTCCGGGGGTGATAATAAGGTTAGCTTGTGGAAAGAAAACTTACAAGGTAAATGGGAATCTGCTGGTGAAGTGGACCAATAATTATATATATATATATTTCTTAATGTCTTTATAATGCCTTATATACAACGAATACAATTCAAAATATCATTAGAGCTTATTGATGGTGGCCTCAAAGATCTTTTCAACATCCTTAGAGGCTTCATTTGCTGCTTGCAACACCTCTTCATGATGGGCCATACCTTCATTCAATTGCACTGGAGTATCTTGTAATGCACTTGGAGGTGGAGCTGAAACCCCAACATTGGTTATTAATGACAATGCCAACACTTTCAACCCACAATGACGAGCAACCACCACCTCAGGCACAGTAGACATCCCCACCGCATCACCTCCCATAGCTTTAATCATTCTTACTTCTGCTCTGGTCTCATAAGTGGGCCCAGCAGCGAAAAAGTATACCCCTTCATGAACGGTTCTAGTGAGCCCCAATTCTTGTTTGGAGGTAAAGAAGTTTCTTCTCAAGTCAAAGTCATAAGCATCCGATAATGGCAAGAACCTGGGACCAAATTGCTGTAAATTAGGGCCCCTTAATGGATTATAACCAGCGAATCCGGGGAAATTTATATGATCATTTATAAGCATCAAATCCCCCACTTTGAATTGATCATTAACCCCACCGGCTGCATTGGTCACTACTACTGTTTCTATGCCAAGGGTCTTGGCTAGTCTAATGGGGAGGGTGGTCAGTTGGAAGGAATATCCTTCATAAAAGTGTAATCTACCCACCATACACATCACTGGTACTTTGTTATCACCAATTAATCCAAATACCAATTTACCAGCATGACCAGTAACGGTGGAAGATTCGAATCCTGGGATTTCTTCATAATTTAATTCGATTTTGGGCTGTTGCAAGATGTTGACAATGCCTCCTAATCCAGACCCACAGATGATCATCACCCTTGGATTACTCAACTCATGGTGAGTTTGAAGGGCTGATTTGACTTTGGTGGTAGCAGCATTGATGGTGTCAATGTATTCATTAGCATCAAAAGAACCTGAACTCATCTTAGATAAGGTTATAAAAGAACAAAGGGTCCTGGGAGTGGTGTGAATTCCACGGCTAACGGCTGACAAAACGGTGATGTTGCGAAAAATGCTATCAGGAACGCATGTCTTATGAAATTAACTACTTGAACCACCCACCACCACTCCATGTTTAAGTTGACTACAAGGTTATCAGAGGTTCCTACGAGGTTGGTAGGGACCGGTAAACCATTTAGATATACAAAGGTAGCATATAGAGGCTTCAAAGTTCCAAATAACTATGCCCCAGCTAAGCCTATTAAGCAATTACCTGCTAGAGAATTGTTTCAAATATGGTACAAATCGCTTGGTTCCAATCGGTTAAAAGAACTCCAGGATGAATTGGTGAAGCTAATGGTTGACCCAACGTTGAAGGAAAATCAAGGGATCAATATGAGAAACGAAAAGATCAACATTGGTGATGATGTCTATATCAATGAGATTAATTTTGAAGTGATTAACAACCCACATAAACCTACCAAGCATGTGGTGTTCATTCACGGGTATGGAGCATCGTTGGGATGCTTTGCTAGAAACTTCCAGATCATTAACAAGTTTAAGGACATGAATTATAACTATAAGGTTCATTTCTTGGATAATATTTCTTTTGGATTATCATCTAATCCTAAGATCAAGAGTGATTTAATTAATTATTGGAAGATTCCTCGGTGTCCGGAGGTAACTTTGAATGACAACGAGCCAACCGATCCCAAGAAGTTACATAACAAATACTATAAATTAATTGAATCTTTTAAAGTGAACCCGGATGATTTTGTCAAGTATAAGAATGAGTTTGGGCCAGTTTTGAAACAGATTGAACAATATTACATCGATGCTATTGATGGTTGGCGTCAAAGTAGTGATATTGATCAGATAGACTATTTGATTGGACATTCTTATGGAGGATATTGGTCTGCCTCTTATGGGTGTAGTAAATATTCTAACAACCTTAAGAACTTGATTTTATTATCACCAGTAGGGGTGGAAAGGCACATTCATGCCATCACCAATGATGAAGAATTTGTAACCAAACCCTCCCAGAATGGCAATAACCAAGTTGAGGTTAAACCTACTTTGGACCCTATCTCGTATAAGTTCTTAACCCGGCTTCCGTTGTTGTCTAGAAAGACAATTGATCATTGGTATAATTTACAACCATTTTTACCAAGGTTATTGAAGCTCCTTGGACCATTTGGTGTGTCGAAATACTACAAAATGTGGTATATGAAACTCTTCAAGATCAATAATTTGATTAATAAAAATGGAGGAGCCGAGATTCTTTTTACCAATAATAATGATTTACATTATGGTAGTAACAGAGAATGTCAATTGATCATTGAGTATTTGTATAACTCAATCACCAATGGAACCGTGTCGGATATTTACATCAAGCACTTATTGACTCCGTGTACGGTGAGTAAGGTCCCACTATTTGACAAGTTTACGAGCCACCTCGGTCCAATGGATGGAGAAGGTCCTAACCTGGTGAAGCACCACAACCCGGTGAAGTACCATTTCCTTTACGGACAATACGATTTCATGAACTACGAAGCCGGGGGCAGATTGGTTGAGGAAATTAACCAACTATCTGGTGAGGAGCAGGCAAAGTATTACTCCATCAGTGAAGGGGGCCACAACTTGTACATTGACAATCCGTTTGAGGTCAATGCTTTGATCCATGACATTGTCAGAGAAGACGACTAGGAGTGGAATGTAGAAGTGGAATGTAGGAGTGTAGGAGTGAAGTGTAGGAGTGGAGTGTAGGAGTGGAATGTAGGAGTGTGGGAGTGTATTTATTTATTTATTCGATAGACTATAGAATATAAACCTAACAATCGTATATTGCCGGTTTGTAGTATTGGCAGGTAAAGTTTGACGGCCTGCAGCCCACGGCAGATCCGAGGCAGGTTGCGAGCCTCGCCTCAAGAGCTGTCTTCTCAAATACTCCATTAGGAAAGTCCTGCTCATCAATGTTTCCCAATATGCACTCCCATTAGCGGGGGTTTACCGATCACCAACAATAGTAAATACTATTAAAATCACCATTGTCTTTTACTATATAAGGAATGAAATCTGTGCTGTTTTAAGTTTTGACAACTTTATTGTGGTGCCGTAATAAAATGAAATCTTTCATTCCCATTATCTACCAATTGGCTTTAATAGGTGCCTGGTTAAGGTTAGTAACTGCTAGATCCCCTACCGGAACTTATGCACCTGGAGATATTCAATGTCCCAGTGTTGATAGATTAATAAGAGAAGGAAATTCTTTATCTAGAGATGAAGTGGTATGGATGGATGCTAGACAGAAAAAGACTACTATGGCATTAATTGATTATTTGGAAAGAGTTGGGTTGACTGATGATTTAGATCTTGACCAGTTAATTGATGGCAGGGCTCTGAATTCTAGTGGGAATGTAACTGGCAGTGACCGGAGTGGAATCAATATTGCCGTGGCCATGTCAGGAGGTGGATATAGGGCTATGTTGGTTGGGGCTGGTCAATTAGCAGCCTTGGATAATCGGACTGAAGATGCTAATGAGTTGGGATTAGGAGGGATTTTGCAGAGTAGTAATTATGTATCAGCATTATCGGGAGGATCCTGGTTGGTAGGATCATTGGCCATGCAAGATTGGCCCAGCATACATGAGGTGGTAATGGAGGACCCCTATGATGTATGGAATTTGACTAGTACTAGACAATTACTTGATACTGATGGAGTGTGGACGGTGGTGTTCCCAGTATTGTTTAATAATTTGATGGGGGCTTTAAGTCATTTGAATAACTGGGTAGTGGATAAGGCTAGTAAGATTGGGATAAAGTTTGATTTGGATAATAAAGAACATGCTGGGTATCCTGTTTCTATTACTGATCCTTGGGGAAGAGGATTAGCTTATCAATTATTCCCTAAAGGTGATGATAACCATGATGTATCGAGTACTTTTTCTGATGTTCGTAATAAAAAGTCTTTTGCCAACCAAGACATGCCATTCCCATTATTTACTGGGGTGGGAAGAAAGCCTGATACGGTAGTATATCATTTAAATTCTACCGTATTTGAATTCAATCCATTTGAAATGGGATCTTTTGATCCTTCCGTCAATACTTTTACTGATATTAAATATTTGGGGACTGAATATGATAATGGGATCCCACAAACTGATGATTGTGTTGCTGGATACGATAATGCTGCTTTTGTACTTGGAACTTCGTCTTCATTATTCAATTCATTTTTAAATACCTTAGTATGTGATGATTGTAATTCTTTAAATTTTGTCTATAAATGGGTGGTGAAGAATTTTTTGAATTATTTATCAAGGACTCATCAGGATATTGCTTTGTATAAACCTAATCCATTTAAGAATTCCGAATATGCTAAATCAACTCTGGTAGTGGAAAGTGATACCTTATATGTGATGGATGGAGGGTTGGCTAATGAAACATTAGCTCTTTCTTCATTAATGACAACTCATAGAAAATTAGATGTAGTATTTGCCATGGATAGCTCTGACAATTGGCCTAATGGAAGTCCATTAATAGCTGCATATGAACGGCAATTTTCCGATCAAGGTAAGTCTTTAGTGGTCCCTTATGTCCCTGATGAAAATACCTTTTTACATAATAATTTAACTGCTAAACCAACCTTTTTTGGTTGTGATGCCAATAATTTGACTGATTTAGCTAAAGATGATGTAATTCCTCCCCTTGTGATATATATTGCCAACAGACCTTATAGTTTTTACTCCAACACGTCATTATTTCAATTGACTTACACAGATGAAGAGAAGAAGGGAATGATTAGAAATGGGTTTGAAACCGCATCTAGATTAAACGGAACCATCGACGAAACCTGGCCCAAGTGTGTAGGATGTGCTGTGATAAGAAGAGAACAACAAAGGCAAGGCATTGAGCCATCAGAAGAGTGTCAAGAATGTTTCAACCAGTATTGTTGGGATGGTAAAACATTCACTCCCGATGGACCCTATTACCCCCCAGTTAACTTCACTGATAGTGGCTTGACCAATGATAGCTTTTCATTGGTGGGAGCTGGAGCCAATACTACCGCCCCAGAATCAGTGGGATTGTTTGGGAAAAGATATTTACAAGAGGACAACCACGTATATTAGTAAATAGGAAAAATGTACTATAGAGTTTTTTTGCAGCCAAATATCTGCCAATCGCATCACGTTAATTTCTAAGCAACCAACGGAGCCGGGATGGATAAGTGGCATTAACTCTGGCCTCACTTTGCCTGCCCTCGCACCGTGGTTACCCCATGATTCTCGCTACCTCCGGTCCATGGTGGTGGCCTCTTCGCACCAGAAAGAATGACAAACCGCGAAACCGATGATTAAAATTACTAATATATATATATATAAGTGATTGCTGTGTTATTTCAACTACTATCTATTAGATCACATTAAAGATGTTTAGAGGTATAGTAAACGGACTCAGACCATATCAAGTCACACCAAAAATTAATTCTACTGGATTGAAGCTTTCAACCATAAGGTTATTATCATTCCAGACCCTTCCTACCCCAAATCCTGATGCTTTAAAATTCGTTTCTAGCGACAAAGAAATCTTACCATTGGAGAATAAAACGTTTGAATTTACCTCTTCCATGCAAGCTATTCATTCTCCATTAGCTATTAAACTATTCAAATTACCAGGAGTCAAATCAGTCATGTTGGGACCTGATTTCTTAACCGTGAATAAGCAAGATCATGTCAATTGGGCTCATTTAAGTCCTGAAGTTACCGAGTTGATGGATCAATTTTTAACGGAAAATAAGGATCCTGTGATCACTAAGGAATTATTGGAAGAGACTGAAAAGCAAATGAATGATGAAGATGATTCTGAATTAGTTTCGATGATAAAAGAATTAATTGAAACTAGAATCAGACCGGCCATTCAAGAAGATGGGGGTGATATTGAATATAAAGCTTTTGATGAAGAAACTGGAACCGTATTCTTAAAGCTTCAAGGGGCTTGTAAATCATGTTCTTCCAGTGAAGATACTTTGAAACATGGAATTGAAGCTATGTTGAAGCATTACATTGAAGAAGTGGAAAATATTGAACAGATTTTGGACCCTGAAGAAGAAATTGCTCTTAAGGAATTCGATAGATTAGAACAACAATTGAAATCCAAGAAAGATAATCAGTCATCACCACCACCTTCTTTGTAAGTAAAACTAATCTAGTTTAGACCACATACATTTGCATTTATTTATTCCCTGGTGTATATTATCTATATATATATATATTTATTTATTGGCTTTAAGTTGTGTATTAATCCCTTGCAATATGGTTCTCTTGACATTAATCAATTGTTTCTCTTCGTTGTATCGAAGGGACAATTCTCTAACAAGTCCATTTTCAACACAGTCTCTGTCAATACAAATTCTAACCTGTTCAATCAAATCTTTCACCCATGTTGTTATGAACTTTTCCCAGTTCTTGGATAAATGATTGAAACCTATTACCAACCCCAAAGCAAATATCGAAAGTGATCCGTTTAAAGAAAAGTCAAAGAATTGATACGAACAAACTGATATAATGCTGGTGGGTAATTGATAGAATAACAATGCCTGGACAATATTAGAGGTAACCACTGGTTGAATTTCGGTGGTAATTCTCTCATTGATCAATTGTTCTTTCAAGGATGTTAATGGATTCCTGAGAGATGGATCAATATCTTTTATATCAAGTTCATATTTCCCAAATTTATGATTCTGCAATTGACTGACTATTTTTCCTCGGAGATAATTATAATTTTCAATACTGTTAGGCATGAAATTAAATTGAAAGAAATCCTTCAAATCATATTCCACGTTATCATTCTTATAATATAATTTCCACCAAGTCAACTTTTTGTTGAAGAATTTGGTGACAGTAGGTATAAAGTCTTTTTGTAATTCAGAATGCATGAAAGAGCTAAATTTGTTGATTTCTGTTTTTCTTAACTCTCCATAGAGATTTTCAAGTTTCTGTAAAGTAATCTCATCTCTAGATAAGTTGTTCATCAATTTGGTCAAATTCCAGTGGACCAATTGTTCAATTTGCAAGTTATATCCAATAATCTTTAAGAATTGGAAAATATTACTATCGACTAATGACTGTAAATAATTATTTGATGCTTTGGTATCATTAATCAAAAAATCTTCAATTCCCTGATAGCTTTTCTCTGTATTTACCTTGATAATTTGGCTACTACCATCATCCTTTATAGGAACGGGGGTAGACTCACTAGAACTAGGGGTAAAATCATTATTATCTATGACCGTTAATAAGATTCTATCACTAATTGATTCGGGTAATTTGATAGGAGATGTAATCTTATTTGTAACATAGATGAAAAAATGACAGGAATTAAAATGTTCAAACTGACTTAGTTGGTTAATTTCATAAAATATCAAATCATTAAGAGTAATTGAAGTATCAGGATTCATGTATTTAGGTCTGGTGACAGAATTAAGTATGGGTGAAGGGATTCGATAGATATTAGATACCATGTCAATATCAGGGCTTTCATCAAATTCAAACTTAACATTTTGCTGCTTGTTCCGATTTAGTACTTTATTAAACCATATTTGATTATCACTGGCCAAAGGATCTGCCAAAATGGTCTCGATTAATTTGGAATTAGTTTGAACCTTTTCGTTGTGATACAATATTCCAATCTTGATATTCTCTTGAGGATACTTCTTCAACCGTTCGTACGAGTCAATTAAGGAGTTGGTAATCTGGTCGCTAGGGTACCAGTGCTTATATTCTCTTAGATATTGGGAGATGGATTTGTTCTCTGGCTGTGCTAGGGAACCGTCAGTGCTGGTTGTTGTATTAGCATCTTTAACATCGATAGAGTATTGTCGGGAGCTGCATCTCTTACCACCACCAGCTATATGAGGTCTGTACCTGGGAACTATACCGATCGGACTAGCAGTCCATTGAAGACTTCGGACCCCTCTGGAGCATATTCGGGACGTGGATAGTAACATCTGGGGCCATAAACTACAAGATATCCAATGATGTTTTTCACCACGGCCGACCGCGCAGAGGAAAGCAGGAAAACTGTTGATATTTATAGGAGATGTACTTCTCTTCTGGAGGTATCTAAGTAGCCGTAACTGTATATATAACTAAAAATTAACTAGATAGATAGACCGAGGTCTCAGTAACCATTGGTGTCATAATTGTTTGACAACTGCTGCACCAATCCCTGTTTAGTTGACTCTCTATCATTGATGGTGATGAATTTCTTCTTTCCCCGTAAATGCCAATAAATCACACAGTAAGCAAAATAAACCCCAAATACTACACAAACATAGTTCATGTTACCAGGAGTCACTGGTCTGATAGAAGGAAAACTGTAGAATATCGTGCCAAAAGTTGTCCAGCAAATCAATACAATATTTGCAGCCATACCAAATTTGCCTAACCAGAAGGGCCCATGATGGATGTTATTTCTTCCCTTGATAAGAAGAAATATTACTGGCACAATGTACGATAACAATAGAAAGATTATACATCCTACCACCATAGCATTGTAGGCAGTGGTGGACCCCATGTAGATACAGCCGATTATGGCACACCACCCACAAGACATTATATGGGCATTAATGGGGACTCTAGTGGTGGGGTTGACTTGTGACCAATACCGGGACCCGGGTAATCCATTGTCTCTAGCAAAGGACCAACAGAGTCTTGCTTGCCAGGTATGAGAGTTGATATTACATCCAATGGCTGTTAATAATACCAACACTTCCAACACTATGGCCCCGGCCTTAGACTCTAAAACTTGGTAGTAAATGTCCAAGATAGGGACCCCAGTGTTAGAGGCAAACAACTTGTCCAAGTCTTTAATGGAAAAGAACATGGCTATCAGATAACTGAAGGAAGTGATGAATCCAATAGCTACTGTTCCTAAGATGGCAATAGGGACATCTCTTTCCGGATGAAGAAGTTCTTCTGCTAGATGAGTGGCACAATCCAAGCAACTAAAGGACCAATTAGGATTCACCAATCCGACAATAAAGGCAATTCCAGCTGATGACCAGCCAGTGCCGTTGTTGAATGTTGCAAATACAAATTTTGGGTCCTGGAATTCTCCTTTAGTACATGATAACACGGTGATGGTGATAACCACAAACGATAGGATTGAAGTGTATAAAGAAAGGGAAGATAATTTTGGCAAAGGTTTTTCCCACAAGTTTGCAAATACAAGAAGAAAATTCACGATCTCATAGGTGACAAATACTTGCCAGGTTTCAATAGTGGTATTGGAATCACCACTTCCTAACACATACATTCCTACTAAAGCAGTTGCAATTGAAATAGTAACAGAAGCACTAGTAAAAACAGCTCCTGCCCAAGCAAAGGATCCACACAAGTAAGCAGCAAATGCAGAGTACTTTGGTGGTGCCAACTTCATGGTCCAGTAATACTGACCACCAGCATTTGGGAATGCACTGGCCAATTCAGCTAACGATATCCCAACACATGAAGAAGCACAGGCCACAATTATAATCCCATAGATAATTAACATAGGACCTCCAGAAGAAATCCCTGTAACTAATGAAGCAGAGATCCCAAACCATGAATTTGTTAATCCGAACCCAACTCCTAACAATGACCAGATTGAAAAGTTCCTTCTTAACTCTGGAACATATCCACCTTCAGCAGCCAACTTGATATCGGCTTGGACTTCATCGATTGTTTTTGCTTGCTTAACACTTCTGTGGGACAAGATGTTCTCTACTCTCGACGATCCTCCACTATGTTGTGGCAGGATTTCTGTCTTGATAAAGTCCTTTTCTTTAGTTGATTGATCACTCATGGTGCAGGTGGTTAGAGTTACGATAAATTGAAACTAAAAAACAAAAGGGACAAAAAGCCCTTAATTTAAACGTCAAATTCGGTGTTTATTCACCAGTAGAGTCCAGCAACCATCTTCTTATCAAGGGAAATCTATGGCTCCCGGCTACAAACCTTAAAGCGTTGACTTGGAAGTTAGATGATAAGAATATAATTTGATAGGATTCACACGACCACATTTTTTTTGCAATCAGTTTCCTTAAAAGAGTAAAGATTTTCATTTTTAACCTGCGTCTCAGCCTTCTCCAAAGGCGAAATGTCCTCTGGTTGCAGCCATGACATGACAGTTATTTATGTTTATTACTATGCTAATCTATTAATTAATTTGAAAACTAAGGTTCAAAATCATCGTAATTAAAAAGCTCTGCATTGGATAAGATCTTATCCCAGTTACTATTAAGGATAACAATGATTTCAGAAGCCCCAATCAAAACCATACCACAACCAATACCCAACCAAAGACCAAGTAATTTCAAGTCGTAGAATTTATTGATTATGAGGGCCAATGGGATGGCGAATGCATAATATGCCAATAAATTAATATAACCACCAATCTTTTGCAACCCTTCAGCTCTCAAAATTCCACTAGCCACCGATGCTAATCCGTCAAAGATTTGAATTATGGATACATAGGGATTGAACAATTGAATCACTAGCTGAATAACCGATTCATCTGAAGTGAATATCCGAGCAATGTATGGTTTGAAAGTAAATAATATGATACAATTCAAACAAGCCATGATCAACCCACCAAACAATGCAACTCTAATAGACATCTTAGCACCATCAATGTTTCTTCCACCAATAAAATTTGCAATTCTGGTGGATGCAGCGATACTAATTGCAAATGGTACCATGTAAGTTAATGAAGCAATTGAGCTTACAGCACTTTGAGCAGCCAATTCTTCAGTTCCATAATATGAAGCAAGTAATGTCATAAGTTCATAAGCGAAATATTCGGACTCTAACATAATTATACCAGGAAATGCCAATTTAGATAAATTCCCCCACTGGCTAAATAAGTCTCCAACACCAGAAAAACCATACCAGCATTTTCCACCATCTATAAACATGACATATAAAATCAATAAAATGTCCATCATATAGAAATTTAAGATGGTAGCTATTGGAGCCCCAATAAATCCTAGACCGAACTTCTTATCCCAAACTAGAAACCATGATAAAAATATATTAATAGGAGCACTAATGAATAAGATTCCAGTCCCTGCTTCAAAAATCCCTTGTGCCTGTAAAAATCGTTTAGCCACTTCAAAGAAAATATACCCCGGACCCCCAAAGATTAATATTCTCAAAAAGGTCTCCGTCAACTTGGCTACTTCTTCAGTGTCTACTATAAATTGGAGGAAAAAAGAACTATACCACCAACAAATAGCACAGGGAATATAGATTATTAAAGAAAATAATAAACATCTTTGTACGTGAGTGCTAACCAACTCATAATTCTTAGCTCCATATGCCTGAGGACATAATGTATCCAAAGCAGTAGCAATACCTTCAAATATAGCAAAGGTAATTGTAGTGGTCATAGATCCTAAAGAAACCGCAGCCAATTCATTTTTCCCTAAATGACCCACCACTATCAAACATACAATACTAAAGAGATGTTCCAAAATAAATGTAATAATCAATGGTACCGAATATTTACTCAAAACCTTCAATTCTAACAGATAAGTTGTTCTCAAATTTTCAAAATCCCATTCATTCTGACCGGACCTGGAAATATTAGAATACCGTGAGTACCTGGAGTGATTCAGCAATTGTTCCAGTAAATTATCATCTTCATCCTGTTCAACAGCAGAATATTGTCGTTGTCTTTCCTCCAATAACCAGCTTCTTATCGACTCATGATCGGTATTAGCAGAGCTTAATGACGAAGGTAGGGACCTGGAAGTACTAACACTGGCCACATCACTTACATCATCCTCTAGGTCTGTCACATGACTGTTGGTTTCTATCAACGATAAAAAAGACCGTTGGCCGTCACCTTCACCATAGCTGAAAAGGGGATAATTGGTGGATGGAGGGATATATAACCTTCTTCTTCTAGCAGCAGGGAGCCCAATACCACTCTTTGGGTCGGCAAAGTTGTTTATAGATCGGAATAGTACCATAGAAATGATCAGTAGAACGCTAGGGTTGTAGGATGAGTAGCACTAGTTGATGATGGTAGACGGTTTCCGATAAGACCTGCGTGGATGGACTGCGGGATTCGCAGTGTTCGCAGCAGAATTTGCAGCATTTGCAGCCGTCAAGGTGCAAGAGACCCATAAGAGTTCAGAGACCCATAAGAGTTCAGAGACCCAGGAGAGTAAGAGACCCAGGAGAGTAAGAGACCCAGAAGAGTAAGAGACCCCGGACAGAGCACGGGTAACCCAGCCGCAAGAGAGATACATCATACCAAGTGTTTTTATATTCTCGTTAATCTTACAAATCAAAATCACTAACTTAAAATATCATCCATATACCACCACCAAGAAGAGTACCTAATACCACAGCAGTTAATACACCAGCCCCGGCCTTGTCCTTGGTAGCAATATTTAATTCATTTCGATTGACCCGATCTTCAGTATCGAGGCCAGCTTCCGAGTCGGTGTTATTACTAGCACCAGTATCAACGGAGTAAGGAGGTGGAAATTCGTCAGCAATATTAGCTAACATCACTTCAAGAGCACACATTTGTTCACCGAGACCATATTTACCATCATAACCATCATAATGCCAATCTTCACCACAAGTAACCCCATCTTCACCACCAGAGCATGATTGAGCAGCTCCTTTTGCACTCTTTTGCAAATAATCATTGACAAGATCTTTTGTCTCAGGGATCAATACGGTGGTGACCCCAAGAGATCTAGAATACAAAGACCTAAAAGATCTTTGATCATTATTACAACGATCCTGAGTAGCACAGGTGGTCTCAGCCATATATCCATCTATCTGGAAATAATCCACCGCCACATGAATAATTTCTATGGCCCTGTCCTTCCAAACTTCATCACCAGTATAATTATACATATAAGCAGCACCAGCAGCGAATACCCCATAAGAATAAGACCATTTAAGTTTGGTAACATCAGAGCAATTATCACCAATCTTGGCCCCATCAAAAATCACCAAATCTTTACCAGATTCATGGAAAAATCCTACATCTCCCATCCAATCCCATGTCCTTATAGCTGTTTCGAGGTAAGTATCATTATCCAAATATCTAGCCAATCTGGCAGCCAATTGAAATAATAACCCATTTGAAATGGTATTTTTATAATCATAACCCGAATTCCAGGTAAAAATTTGCCATCTTAATCCTCCTCCACAATGTTGAGAATCCCATCTAGCATTCATAGTATTATAAACTGCTTGACTTAAAGAAATCCAACTATGTTCATCAGATGGATTGGTAAAATTCCGTTCAGCAGCTTCCATGACAGTCAAACCCCAAACCCCTTGATCATCATTCCCTTCAGTTAATGATTGATTAGAGGGAATATAATTATATCCTTCTCCGGCTTGATGAAACATCCCATTGACTAATAGTTGTTCCAAGGTAGAATTATCAGAAGCACAGAAGGTATAATAAAGAAGCAATCCACCAAAGGCTTCTCCTGCTTGCCACCAATAATATGGTTGACTGAACATCCCTACAGTACCACCTTTTCTAGTACCAAGATAATAATTGAATTCTCCTTGCACCACTGGAGCTGCTGCTTGACAAACATCATCCGGATCGGTTGGATCATTCAAGGTGACTCCACTAACAATGGCACTGAGCCAAGCGAGTCCAAACAATATATGGACCATTTTAAATTATCAGGAGTCTATTCTGACAATATGCACTGGGATTATAATGGAATTCTGACAGATTTAGCACTACTAATTAGTTATTGTCAGTGATTCAAGATCGTAGATTTTCAGGATTACACGACGTAAGAAACGAGTCGGACGGGATTTAAAATGGTCCAGATCAGTATCTATAGCAGTGTTACCACAATAGGAATGGATTTCTGGGTGAAATAACAAGTTAAATTACTCCAATGCAATGTCCTCGCCTATTGAAAGAGTGACTCCTAAAAAAAAACTCTCCTTTATTTACGTAGTTTTTTTAGCCTCAATTTTTTTTCAGTGGGTTGAATTTTATGGCGATGTTGGGGCAGGAGGTGAGGAAAGAACAACCTCTGCCACGAAAAGCAAGGGCGCAGCTGTGGTGGTGGACGGTGGTAACAAGGGATCCTGCGGGGCGCGCTGGTGCCACGGCGGGTGCTGGTGCCACGGCGGCCGCTCGCTTTCGCGTAATGCGAACTTTTGTTCTTTGCTAGGCATTTTCTGGTTTTCTTGTTCTGGTACCTTAAGATTAGATCTTTTGCAACCCCGGCTGGTATATATCTCCAGGTATGTCTGAGACAGAGTTTACAGGAATAGTTGGTAGACCCAGCAAATACAAGGCGGGTCTCAAGTCATTGGGACATGTTATCTCAAAATATGCCGGGTTTATCGGCCCTGGAGTCATGGTTTCGGTTGCTTATATGGACCCGGGGAACTACTCAACGGCAGTTTCATCTGGGGCTCTGTACGGCTATAAGCTTCTATTTATGATCTTTTTATCGAATATATTTGCTGTGATTCTTCAGTGTCTTTGTGTGAAGTTAGGGACCATCACCGGGTTGGATTTGGCCGAAATGTGTCGATTAAATCTCAGTCCAAAGGTGAACTTATCGTTATATGTTTGTGCTGAATTGGCTATTATTGCAACTGATTTGGCAGAGGTGGTGGGGACGGCCATTTCGTTAGAAATTCTCTTTAATATTCCGCTTTTTTATGGGGTATTGATCACCATTTTGGATGTATTGATTGTGTTAATGGCTTATCATAAGGATGGGTCCATGAAACAAACCAGAATGTTTGAAATTCTTGTTTCTATTTTGGTGGTAGCTACTTGTGTATGTTTTGTATTGGAGTTATTCAAGTGTGAATTTCCCCAAAATGCTTGGGCAGAGATCATTGAAGGATTCTTACCAATTAATAAACAGGTGTTTACCGAACAGAATGCCTTATTTTTAAGTTGTGGAATTGTGGGAAGTACGGTGATGCCTCATTCATTATTTTTAGGGTCAGCTTTGGTTCAATCGAGGTTGAAGGATTACGATTTGAAGCACGGTTATACCGTTGATACTGATGATAATAGTCAGGATCATGGATCAATTGCTTCTAGTTCTAACCAGGAATTACATGCCACCATCAATAAGTTTAAGAGTATTTCTAATGGGACCAATTTGGCCAGAAAATACAAGCCTTCATATGAGGCTATTAAGTATTGTTTGAATTATTCCTATACTGAATTGGTATTATCTTTGTTCATTATAGCTGTATTTGTCAATTCATCAATTTTGATTGTGGCAGGTAATTCTTTGTTTGGTAAACCGGATGCTGAAGATGCTGATTTATTATCAATCTATGAAATGTTATCGCATTATATTTCCCCAGCTGCTGGTTTAATTTTTGCTTTATCGATGCTTTTTTCTGGTCAAAGTGCTGGGATTGTTTGTACTATGGCTGGTCAGATCATATCAGAAGGGTTT
Organism: Yamadazyma oceani; assembly: GCA_030569555.1. Classification (NCBI taxonomy): domain Eukaryota; kingdom Fungi; phylum Ascomycota; class Pichiomycetes; order Serinales; family Debaryomycetaceae; genus Yamadazyma; species Yamadazyma oceani. The sequence continues at coordinate 26,373 of JAJMLF010000047.1, forward strand.
ATTAATTGGACTGTTAAACCTTGGATTAGACGTATAATTACCAGAGTTTTGGCCATTATTCCTGTACTTATTTTTATTAGTATCTTGGGCCGTGAAGGGGTCAGTAAGATCATGAACTCCTCTCAAGTGGTATTAAGTTTTATTTTGCCTATTGTAAGTGCTCCATTAATTTATTTTACTTGCAAGAAGGAATATCTTACTGTCTATGATACCAGTGAAAACTTGTCTATTAATGAGAACACGGCTTTATTATCGAATAATGACCCTAATACTTTAGTATCAAATCTTCCTGTCACCGTTAGGAAACACACATTTGAAAATGGAATACCCATGGTGGTTGCTAGTATAACAACTTGGATAATCATTACTGCCTTGAATCTCTACTTGATCATTGCCTTCGCCAATGGTGCTGATATCTAGAGCGTGGCATCATATAAATCTTTCAATTCTGCCTTGTATAGTTTAGTTATAACAATATATTTATAATACATAATCTAATAAGTTACTGGTGTGATGTTACCAATTTAACGTTTTTTCCTATAAGATCCTCTAGTATTAGCTAGTTTAACTGGTTTAGTTTTACTAGCAGGTAACCCAGGTAAAGTCCCAGAATATTCAGACATTAATACTGGGATTCTCTTACTGAATTCCATTGGTAAATTACTTGGTGATATATTGTAAAGGTTAATGGCTAATGAGATCAATTTAGTGATCTTCTTGTACAATCTTCTTTCGGTTAATGTTGGTCCTACTATATTATTAGGATTACTTTTCATATATCTCTCTTGTCGTAATTTATTCAAGGTCAATAATTCTTTAGTGATTAGCTTTTGGAACCCTTGAGATGATCCAAGTATGGTGTCTTTATCCTTTTTAATACTCTCTAATTCGTCAACATCATTTGGGTTCCATCTAAGTAAGTTTTCAACATCAATAGTTTTTGATTCATCATACTCAGACAATTCTTTTTCTTCTTCAGCATCTCTAGAGTCTTCGAGCTTTTTGCGGTCTTTATTATCCCCTTTATCAGTTTTAGATTTATCATCCTCTTTTTTGGTTTCTTTGTCATTGGTCTCCTCTTTGCCAATCTTCTTTAAATATTCTTTTCTAATTTCGGATATTTTCCTAAGACCTACTTGGTTTAACCATACGTTTGATTTCAATACCGATGACACTCCAGTTCCTCTAGAATCCACGGTTGGAGCAAAAGATCTAACTAGTTCGTTACTGGTGGTGACAAATCTGAAATCATTATCATTACGAGTTCTGAACAAGTTGGAACCCACAGGAGGTCTTAAGGATTTACCTTTATACGTCAACCATTCAGGGGCAGCTATGATATACCAAGTAACATGAACAAAATTATCCAATAAAGTAGTAGAATTATTAGTAGGTAAAGGGATTTTTGATATTTGAGTGTTTAATGATTCAAAAGTAGAACCATTACTGCCGGAATTTCTAGGCAATGGAACTGTTTTAGCCAATGAAAATGGCTCAGGAACAATGGTTAGCCTTGGGTCTAATTCTGATTTACCAGTTGAAGACGTAAATAAAGGTTGCTTTATGGTAGCAGGAGGAAGATTGGAATTACCATATAAATAAGAGGTATTGAGACCTGAAGCATTTGGATCGGGTATCTCAGTGACATGGGTGATAACTTCACCATTTGAAGACCCGTAAGAATAAGAGATTTTTTCAAAATCAGTGGTGATTTGTTCTTCCAATTCTGATGTCATGGTTGGCCCTTCCTTGAATGAAAGTAGCGTAACCTTAACCAAACTACTTTCTCTTATCAATAATTCACTGGCTAGTTTATAAAAAAAATCGATTTTGTTATAGTTTTCACTTCCAACCTTCAAGGTTCTGATTTTGATACTACACGATACTTTAATATCATGGTATATTTTGTAGAAACTATCGTATTCTTGGGCTTGTTTTCTTTCCAATATCGTGGTGGATTTTCCCTCAGAACCTCCCAGAGACTCAGCCAACCATTTGTTCAATGAATCTACAATTATGGCCGGATCAGACTCGTGGAATGTAGCAGGAATAGCGGCAGTTAATATAGCAGTTTCGGAATCTGCATTTTGAAGCACGGTGAAAATATCTTCGACCACCTGGGAAAAAAGAGCTAGAAACGTTGTTAGTGATTTGCCATGCCGAGATTTATATTTTTGGTCGGAAGACTGGAGCCAATACATACAATTATCCATGGTTGTCGCAGACTTTGAGGTGTTAGAATTGTATTTATATAGACATTAGTTTTTGTGAAAAATTGAGGTTCTCAAAGATCGCGATGAAAATGACACGGACACGACCAGAACC
>JAJMLF010000048.1:0-19658 GCA_030569555.1 Yamadazyma oceani
GTAGACTCAAGGCAAATTCGGTAGACTCTTGGGCACAAGCACGTGTCGGACACAAAAAAATTCGGAGGACTCATGGCAAAAATTCGGAGGATTCATTTCGACCCTAAATCGCTAACAAAATGGCTTTCGGTAAACTCCTGGACCGCGAAAATTAACTATGTATTTTCGGTAGACTCTCCAAATTACCCTATATGATATACGCATGATGATACTGGCACTAGCAATGACGCTGACTCTTGTGGGGCCACATCGAATATTTTAGCCAGCAGACAAGGTAACGCGATATCCTTACTTTTCAGTTTGGCGTTGCATCCTCTAATAAGTAATAAAGCTCAGCAGACAAATCAGAGTGCCACAGGATTTTCCTAGCCGAGCAGCCAATTATTTAGGTAACCCTTTAAGCTACCCCATTCGTCGCTGAGGACCGGATTCAAATATCTAGGGATTTACACTCCGAAACATCTGTAGACTCAGCGCCTCCACACTTTTAATCACTTGAGACGCCCTTAGATATATGACTTGTATTTTGAAAAAAAAAAAAAAAAAGACCCGCTATTAATCCATACTACATGTCTAATGTATACGACTCCACCATCCATAAATCAGATACGATCACCTTTACTGGGGCAACCGAACTTCCGCATTTTAACCCTCGGCGCGCCCTTTTGGCTGCAAAATCTTTCATCCCAGTTTATTTCTTTGGTCGCTGCACGTCGAGAACAGGTGGGGTTCTGAGCCCTTCAGAGAAACATCTGCACGTCGGATTAATCTTGATTATACTCCCAAGTGAAGTCTTTATTTTTGCAGGCATCATTTTCAATTGTCTAGCCGATCCTTGCACTTAAGCTTGTTGATTGACACACATTCCATTGGCCCTCATCCAAGGTCATCAGAAAAGGTACCGCAGTTGTCAAGGTTATACAAGCCGGAGCAGACACTTTTAATCATGTCTTCTAGAACATTAGTTATTAAATTATAGAGAGCCGTTGAACTACCATAACTATCATCAGTATCACATTTTCCTTCAAGGCTTGAAGTTACCACCAAAAAGCCAAATCCACCAGTAAATGCATTGAAGTTACCAGAAATCCTCGTTAAAAACCTCATTTACGTATGCAAGCTTGGTAATGGATGAATAAAAAGCATTCTTAGAAGTACTTTGAGTGCCGTAAAATTCTTTTAAGAAAGAGCTATATTTCACGATTATGCTAGTTTTAGACACATCAGCAATCCTTTGAAATACCGTACTTTTTTCGTCGTACCATTGTGATTGTGATACAACCTTTGAGATTCCTTTCACCGTACGAGCAACAGAATTGAAAAGGTCCTAGGAATAAGGAATAAACGACAAACTGTTGGATGATCAAGAAAGCTGTCTTGCACTTTCAATTTATAGCCCTTTGGAAAAAAACACTTCTGGAACCAAGGCTAAAAAAAGTATTCTTTTTTCTGGGACTAATAGCCAAGTCTACCAATTCATCTGTTCCCAAAATGCTAGAAGCTATTCTCCTAGGAATCCTTTGCAAATATTCTGTGGCTCCTTGATTGAACAAGTTATCGTAGGGCAAAATTTTATCCCTTCCCAGAAAGTGGAGATTTATAACAGATAAAGCATTATTCTTGTCAATCTCAAAAACTGACCTATTAGTAACAGTCCAGACAAGACCTGGGAAAACAGTAGACACCCAGCCAGCACGTATGAAGTCCAATAATAATATCATCAATCAATATTTACTGAAGCGCATATCAGACCTTGATTTACTATCTTTTAGTTCAGTGAGGCTCATAAAGGAAGTCGCTCAAGGGATAGTTAAAAGAAACAAAGAATAACGTCTCTTAGTAAAGCTTTAATGAACTTTCAGAATAGTGTCTTGCTGGCCCGAGAAAGCTCATATTTTATGCTCAAAAAGCTTAACTTTTTTCTCGATGAGATAGAAAAGGTTAGATAGGTTTAAGAAATCTGCATAAAATGTTTTCAACTACATGAGCTTTTCTTATTGCTCCCTTCCATTGAGGATGGACTCTATTTCATTGTTGTGTGATGCCACGCAGGCTTCAACTGAACAAACAGGAACTCTTCGAAGAAACTTTTATTAAAAGGTGTCTGGTTCTGTATGATAACCGTAAAAGAACAAATAGACAGCCAATTTTAGGAGATTTGGAACTTTTCTTATTTCTTATCTGTTCACCTTAGGTTCTAGCTTTGATCCGCTTCTAGAGCATTTATGGATATCGATACATTGAAGGGTTCAGTCGAGCCAGTTTTTGTGAGTAGCTGTTTGCGGAGTTCTGTCCCTAAGATATAATTACGAAGAGCAGCACGGAACAAACATTGAATTTGGTTTGTGTGGTTCGGGATCGTTTGCGGTAAGAGGATGCTGTATCATTACCAAAACAAGGGCATTGCTTTTTTTGATCTGTTTGAGAAATCAAGAATGTATCCGAGTACTAATTAAAAGTGCTACTCTTAAGTTAGGATAAAGTCGATAAAAAATTGAAAACCTACTCCGGTAGATTCCAAGAATTTGAAATTGATTATGGGATTCGGCTCATCTTTAAATTACCTACTATAATCATAGAATGAACCCGTCCTTAATAGAGGTATCAGAAAGTGGGGTATGGTCATCCTGTTCGGCAGTATTAAGTGGATATTTCTTAGCATACAGTAAGGTGACTTCACATCATTTAAAATTAATTGTTAATGCAGAATCATTGTTTCGAAACAACTCTGCAAGGCTTTACCTAAATATTTTCTCCCATTTTCGAAGTTAATATAATTATGATTTGTATCAAAATTTTATCATTGATGTCTTTGATTCTTGGTACCTGAACTCTAATATGTCTCTAAGAATCCCTTGGGAGAATCTAGAAGTCCTATCTGCCTCAGAGTTACCTCTAAAATTCCTCCATTATTGACAAAATTGAACTAGAATTTTTGTTTTCAAATATTTTCCTGAAAAATTTTCTAAAAGCTACTCAAGAAAAGGCGGCCCCGAATTCATATGCCCAATCCTGGTTTAGAATAGAGCGAGTTATCTTGGAAGTCCTGTTTTTGGCTTAATAAAGATAAATTTGACAGCCTAAACCCAGAAGGTGTAAATAAGGGTAGAAGAAGCTGCAAATAGTTTTGCGTCACCAAGTGATATTTATTGCTGATAAGATACTAATGCAAAATATATCGAACTAAATTATTTAAATCCAAACATATCCTTAAATGTTTGCTTTGCATCCTTTTCGATAGGATCTCCATGAACCACTTCAATTCTATTGAAATCCCATTCACTTACCAACTTTAACCCTTCTACCGCTTCAGGAACTTTGGTTCTATTAAGCTTGGGGCAAAAATAGTATCTCCAGATAAAAGAAGAAGGGTTCATCCATCTCAAGATGAAAGACCGTCCCGTTAAAGGAGTATAATTCTCGTCAAAGCCAACTTCAGGAGAATATTGCTCTAAAGTTCCCGAATGAAGGTTGATTAAAGAATCACACACAAACAAACTCTTGGATGTCTTTTCATATAATACTAATTCCTTATTTTTGTGATAAGCCAAATAGATCAATTCAATATTATTTGCTAACCCACCATCAGAGATCCCCAACTTGGAGTAGCCATCACCAGAAAATACCTGATTAGCCATTTCTTTCGTGAACTTAACATCAACGAATGGAAGCTTGTCAGTTCCTATAACAGTAACATCAGGAAATAATTTTTTGTAGTCTTCAGCAACCAAATTATGTTCCAAATTAGGAACAATCACATAAGTAACCTTGAAGTCCTCACCACTGGAATTAGTTAACATGTTGAATGCTTCTTTTACTTTGTCACCGTAGGGTAAAGGAGAATATACTATAATCTTATTATTGTCATAACTCATGGCCATCATTCGGCCCCCCAAATCAACAATATCTAAAATCCTGTGGGGGCATGAGACCACAACTACATTGTCATTAACTTTCCGAATAACCGCTTTCAATGGTTCCGAATACATCTTTATAATATCAAACCTTTTTTAGGCGTATTGGTGGAGAAAGAAAAATGAAATTTCACTCCTAACCAGCGAACATGAGTCGGACACTATTATATACACTTTCGCAGCTTATCAGTTTATCGGGTGCTATTAATATTCAAGATAATCATCAAAAAGCGAAGGTTGGGTACGGCCCAGTCAAGAGTATGGGCCCAGTGAAATCAGAGACATGAATGAGTAATAATATACATTTCGCAACTTAATTCAAGAAATTATTATTTAATTCAATTTCCATTTCTAAATCTGGCTGAAATTCAGCATACAATGTAGCAGGGTCTGCTGAAGTATATTCTGTATAGGCAGCTTCTTCGTCACCAATTATTTGTAAAGATTCGCCATGTCTAAGCGCAGCATTGGCTAATAGTTGGCATTCACAAGATCTTTCAAGTAAGGTAAATAAGTAAGCGGCTTCATCGACTGTTTGACCAACTGTGATTAACCCATGGTTTTGTAAGATAGCACCCTTTCCCTTACCAATACTTTTAGCTATTTGGATTCCTTCATTGGCTTCTAGGGCCACTCCACCAAAGTCTTTATAGACAGAATGTGACTTATAGAACATGCATACATCCTGGTTAATCATATCTAATGGCTTACCTAAGGCACTGTATGCTTTTCCGTAGACAGAATGGGTATGACAAGCAGCATGAATATCAGGTCTATATCTATGTAAAGCCGAGTGGATGGCAAACCCAGCTGCATTTATGGAAGCCTGATTTCCATCTGGTAAGATATTACCATCTTCATCAACGTGCACTAAATCTGATGCCTTAATTAATCCAAAATGTTTAGCTAATGGATTAATCCAAAAAGTGTTGGGCTCAACCGGATCTCTAATGGAAATATGTCCAGCAGCACCTTCGGTGTATCCTTTTCTGGCAAATACCCTAAAGGCTCCTGCCATATGTTGCTTAGCCCATGCTCTTTCCTGTTGTTTGTTTTCAAATTTCGGGACTTGATATGGGTGTTCAAGTCCTTTGGCAATATTATGCGATCCTCTTTCACCTAGCACATACCCTCTTGATGTTGATGGCTCCACTGAGGAGACTGGGGAATTAGAATTTCCGTTTGTAACAGCAGTAGATGTAACACTCATTCTGACGAATTTAACAGTATATGAAGTGACTTCACAAATAAGAATTAGGAGATGCCTTATCTTATATAGCTATTAGTGAACCATTCCTAATCGGGAAAGCCAATTCTTAGCTCTGCGCTTTTCTTTTTTTGCAGCACCGAAGTGTTAGCAGCGTTGATAAGTTGCAACCATCCTTTTTTTAGGGGTTTCCAAAAACCAAGAACAATTCACCAACTTGATTTATCCTCAATCGCCTTGGCTTAGTGATAATAAATCAAGAACCATCCGGAAGCTCCTTACACCTTCTATACCTGCTTTTTATCCTATTTCTAACTTCTTACAATCCCTTCCAACTCTTCCGGGCCTTTTAGAGCTCTCTGAAGTACATTTCTCGACAGGGAAGCTTATTATTAGTAAAATAATGTGTGGAGTACGTCCACATAAAAAGAAAGGAGCTTCTGTTTACAGTAATCAATTTCCATGTTTTCGGAATTCACTTTCCTTTTTGAGTAATATAAATCGTTATCGCAAAGATCCACTGATAAGACCGATCCCGAGCCCTATAAATCAAGATCTATGACGAGGTTTTTTCATCTTCAGTAGCCAATATTCATTGATATTTTGACAATGTTGACCGAAGACTGGACTAAATTAGCTTTACAAGCCCAACTGATTTATGATAAGTCATTTGAAAAAACTTTGGAATTATTCCCCCTCGGTGATTCAGAGTTAGAGACTTTCAATTCCCTTCCAAGTGCAAGGGGTGATTCAGTCACCGACTTTGGGTCTCCAGCTAAATTCCCAATTGATAACTACAAAGAGGTTTTGAATAAACAGGATGCTGAAATCACTGAAGCAGATCCATTGGATTTGATCAAAGACATCAAAGAAGGGAAATATACTTGTGTTGATGTTTTGAAAAGCTACTTTCATGCTGCCTTGGTTGCTTCCAAATTGACCAATTGTGTTTACGAGTTTCTTCCTGAAGAAGCCTTAGAGAAGGCCAAATACTTAGATCAAAATAAAGATAAATTAGTGGGTGACGCATCGATGTTCGGGATACCCATTTCTCTTAAAGAAATGATTCCATTGACTGGCCACTCAGTGACCCACGGGTCTCTTTGCTACCTTGATAGAGTGGTCGATTATAATGCAGACATAGTCAACATATTGATCAAAGCTGGTGCCGTTCCCTTTGTGAGAACTACCAACCCCCAATCTTTAATGATGCTTGAATGTGAATCCTACACTCACGGAAGAACCGTCAATCCATTTAATAGTCTGCTTTCTTGTGGGGGATCATCCGGAGGAGAAGGGGCAATAAACGGTATTCATGCTTCTCCAGTTGGTCTTGGATCAGACATTGGGGGATCAATTAGGTGCCCATCTGCTTTTAATGGGATTTATGGTATGAGAACAACCGTAGGAAGAATTCCTACCAATGATTATTTCTCCTGTCAAATGGGATCCGAAGCTATATTATCGGTGACTGGGCCATTAACTAGATCTTTAGGAATGTTGGATTTACTTATGAAGACGGTTGTGACTTCCAAACCTTGGTTGATCGACCCTAGTTTAACATCAATTGAATGGAAGACTGACGTGAGAAAGGACACTTATAGAATTGGGATCTTAAAAATGGATGGGGTTGTAACTCCTCATCCTCCAATTACCAGAGCCCTTGAAATGATGTATAAGAAACTTTCTGGTATGAAAAATGTTGAAGTCTTTGAATATGAGCCTTATGATCACAAGAAAGCATGGGAAATAATCTCTGCTTTATATTTTGAAGATGGTGGTAACGACACCAGAAGAACTTTGAAAGACACAGGAGAACCAATGTGTCCTCAAACAGCTTGGGTTTTGGGTAATGATAATGTTGAAAGATTATCAGTGGAAGAGATTTGGAAGTGGAATAGAGAAAAGACAAAATACAGAAAGGATTATTTGAAACATTGGCTCCTGTATAACAATAAGTCCGGTGAACAGCCAATGGATGCTTTAATTGCCCCAGTGTTTCCAGGAGTTGCTTGTAAGCATAGAACTGCCAAGTACTGGGGTTACACTGCTCAGTGGAATTTATTGGATTATCCAGCATTGGTATTTCCAGTTACTAAAGTTGACCTTGAACAAGACCAGCCATTGGTTGACTACAAACCCCTTAACGAAATGGACGATTTTGTGTCCAAAGAATATGATTCGCCTAAAAGCTTTGAGAATGCTCCAGTTAATCTTTGCCTTGTTGGATTGAGGAACACTGAAGAAAAGTTGATCGATATGGTGAAGATGTTTTCAGAGTAAGTAGCAAATTTATAGTACCATAATATACTGAGTTTTCTTTGTTTTGCAATTCAAATAAGCTAATGCAAGATCAGCAGATATTGTTAAGTCTTTCAGTTAAGAATATATAAGCTGAGATAGTGATTTTGGAAAAGTAAACAAGTATTTAGATAAAATTGTATTACTGTTGTATGTTAAACTAAATATACAACGCACCTCTATCAGGACGCTCTTCTGGAATCTTGAAAACTCCTTTAGCTTCTTTTGTACGTTTTTGAATAATTGTTAATAAATTATAAATCAATGTTAAATATGGGGCACTGATACCATTCTTTTGTGCAATTCTAACCGGATTACCAGCAATTACTTCGGCTTCAATGTAATTACCTTTTCTCATATCTACCATCATGGAGGGAGTACACCAAATGCCATCATCAGTTCTGATCATGGTTTCAATGATGTCATCTGGAAACTCAACTCCATCGGACTTAGCGATTTCAACCATTTCCTTCATACATTCTCTAATGATAGATTCTTCACCACCAAAAATTTGTAAACGACCACTATCAATACCAGTAAGGGTACAGACACTATTAAAAGTCCCATTGTAAACGAGTTTCCTCCATCTGCTAAATTTGACATTCTCATCGTAAATACATTCATTTTTGTCATTCAAGTACAAATTTATAAATGCATTGGCAGCTTCTTTCTGATCTTCGGGAGAAATATTAGGATTATTAAAGTACCCTATCTTCAGGCTATCAATACTGACATGTTGAACATCGGTGACATACTTGTTCGAACTGATCATAGATACACAACTTAAAACAATATTCTCAGGGAACTTTTTCACAAAGGGTTCCTCAATAGCAATACCATTCTGTGATAACACAATGATCGTTTTCTTTGGAGCAACAAATGGGGCAATCATGTCTTCGACCTGAAACACATCTGGATAGTTTTTTGTTGTAACCAAAATATAGTCAAAGCCACTTTTTTCCACCTTCTCTAAGGAATTGACCATGACAGAAGGCTTATATCCCTTTATATGACCATAATCTACTGATTCAATGGTATAACCAGATTTTGCAGCTTCATCGTAGTCGGATCTCACCACTGCAGTGACTTCAGCTTTTCCGTTTAATTCCAAGGTATAACCAGCAATAATTCCTACACCACCAAAACCAACAATTAATATCTTAGACTTCGACATGGTAAAAGTACTTAATTATCGTTAGGCACTTGCTCATGGGTATGTGGTGTAATATATATAAACATAGGTTGGAAAACTTTCACATTCCTGCTATCGAATTGTCCTTCCTAATTTGGACTGATAAGCCAAAGGAACCGGTTGCTCGATTTAGCATTATGCGACCTTTTTTTTTTAAGTACTTAAAAAGTGCAAAGTAATTACGAAGTAGGGTAGAGTAGAAGATTGAATTATTTTATTATGGTTCATGAGACGGATCCATTGCTAGATGACCATGAAAGGGACATAGCTGTAGTTTCTAGTCAAAAGAGTTGCAAGCAGGAATTAGTGTTCAGTAAGGAAGTGGTACGCAATATTAAGTCCACAATTCCACTAACTGTTACATTCTTTCTCCAATATTTACTCCCAGTTACAAATATGTATGCTACAGGTAAACTAGGAGACAAAGAGTTGGCCTCTGCCACTCTTGCCACTTCTTTCTTTACGATATCGGGCCTTGGTATATACCAGGGACTTTCGTCTTGCCTTGACTCGATGTGTTCACAAGCCTATGGAGCAGGAGATTTGCAAGAGGTTGGTCTTTTCTTCCAGAGGTGCTCCTTAATGGGAATGCTTACCACTATTCCATTGGGAGTGTTGTGGTGGAATGCTGGTAATATTTTGAGTCTCTTTGTAGATGACATGGAAGTGTTGAACCTCAGCCAAATGTACCTTAAAATCGTTACCCTTGGTGCACCCGGACTTCTTTTATTTGAAACAAGCAAGAGATACTTACAGGGGCAACACATTTACAATGCAGGGAGCTATATATTAGTCATAGTCACTTTATGTAACATATTTTTGAATTGGTTATTGGTGATTAATCCTGGAACTTCACTTGGATTTATAGGGGCACCTATTTGTATGGTCATGGTATATTGGTTACAACCATTACTTGTTCTTGCCTATGTCATGTTTATAAATGGAAAGCAATGTTGGCCAGGGGTGAACTACAATGAATGTTTTAGCCATTGGAAGCCACTATTATATTTGGCAATACCTGGAATCATCATGACTGAAGCAGAGTATTTAGCATGTCAGGTGATAAATATACTTTCTGCATCATTGGGAAGGAACGAGTTGACGGCCCAATCCATAACCTCAAATATTGGGTTCTTATCATTTCAGATGTCTTTATCATTAGGAGTAGCCTTGGGTACTGAGATGGGATACTTCGTGGGAAATGAGGATATATCTGGCTGCAAAATGTTAGTTCGGGTGTCTTTCTTGCTTGGAGGCTTAATGTCTGTTTTTAACTCATCATTTATAAGCTACAACAGAACATTTTTGGCTAAACTTTTTACAAGTTCGGAAGAGGTGTTGCAAATCACTGATGTTTCATTGAGACTCTCAGCCCTTAATCAAGTCAGTGACGTTCTTAACGTTGTTGCAGTGGGATTATTACGTGGACAAGGACGTCAGAAATTAGGGTCGATTTTAACAATCATGGCATATTATTTAGTGTCATTTCCGGTTGGATATTATTTAGGGTTTGTCAAGTCAATGAAGTTGTATGGATTCTGGTACGGGTACATTTCTGGGGTTGTTGTTTTAGCAGTATCAGAAGTGGCTATTATTTTGAAAAGTAACTGGCACAAAATCTTTAGAGACTCAGCTATGAGAAGACAATGAGATGATGTCTACAACACCATTTATAGAAGCTATAGAAATATATGAAAGTAATTAAAGCATTAGCATTAGATGCTATATAGGTCTAACTAAGAACTAATTGTTCTCTATTTGTCCATCTAGAGTTTGGATTATTCATTTTATCCAACTTCAAGGGGCCCTTTTTCACCATATTGGTCATTATTTGGAAGGCAATATCAGAAGCAGCAAGGGCAGTAATTTCTGAATTAGGAATATCGCTCAAAGGATTGACTTCAACAACTTCAGCCCCTACAATATTGAGGTTATCTAATCTTTTAATCATCTGGATTAATTCACGAGTAAACCAACCACCAGCTTCAAGAGCACCAGTACCAGGAGCATTAGAAGGATCTAATACATCAATATCAACGCTAATATATACGGGGACATCGTCTGGGATTTTACTTTTAATTTTATCAACAATTCCAGCAACTCCAATATCCACAATCTCATCAGATTCAATTCTATAGAAACCTTGGTCATCGTCGTTTTCATAGTCTTCCCAGTCACCACCTCCAAGTCTAGTTCTTACCCCAGCATGCACATTATTCTTCTTTGCAATAATACCTTCTTGATGTGCCATCCAAAGCATGGACCCATGGTTAAACGAAGGAGCACCTGTCCCGTTAAATGATGGATATGAGTTGGGATTCCAAGTATCTAAATGGGCATCAAATTGAAGAACCGTTAAAGGTCCATAAACTTGGTGTAAATTCCTCAAAGATGAAAGCAACACAGAATGGTCTCCTCCTAAAACAACAACCCGTGGAACATTACCTGTGTTTTTGGTGGAGTTTGTATTATGACTTAAAACATTTTCATACCCTGACACCATTTGATGAAGAGCAAGCTCATTATCAATGGGAGTAACAGGAATATCTCCACAGTCAATGACTTTGGCCCAACTATTATATGGACTTAAACCCGACCTTGGATTAAACCCACGACCTGGACTTTGCCTCAGAGAAGCAGATCTAATAGATCTAGGGCCGAACCTAGCACCAGGTCTGTACATGACAGTTGTGTCAAAGGGAATTCCCAACACAGCAATATCAAAGGTTTCATAAGGATCGACTAAACATTTTGTAAACGGCAAATGAGCGAAGGTGGACACCCCAGTAAAAGTCCAGTCGTTACCCCAAATCTTCTCCAAGTCAGCACCATCATCCAAGTCAGTGATACCCAAGACAGGAGCAAATACAGTCAATAAAGCAATAGTGTAATTAAGTTTCATGCTGAGGGGGTGATTTTCGATTAAGATAATCAGTGATAGATAACAAAATATTAACGGCAATGCTTATCATATGGCACATATATATTTCTTATACCCAGATAGAGTTTTCTCCGGCCATTAACCATTCAGGAAGCCTATTTCTGTATCTATTGATAATAGCAGCATTTCGCTTATCTGAAAATACTTTCCTAATTGGGGTGGAAAATTTCTGAGATAAGTGCAACATTTTTTTCACCATGATTGTAGATCATGATGGATAAATAACGGGCCAAGTCATGAAGAAATTTGAATAAAAAATCATTACACCAAATCAAGATGCTGTTTTTCCATAAGAATACTGATAGTAAAGGAGATAGTCTGAAGACGGAGGTCAACTCATTCAAGTCGGATGTTGAACAAGGAGAGATTTATGAAGTGGATAACCACATGAAAAGAGGTTTAACTGGTAGACACTTACAATTTATTGCATTATGTGGATCTATTGGAACTGCTTTATTTGTTGGTACAGGTGTTGCCTTGACTACCTGTGGTCCTGCTGCTCTTTTAACTGCATTTTTGGTGACTTCGATTGGAGTTTTCTTTGTCATGAATTACTTAGCTGAAATGGCTTGTTGGATGCCCAGTACTGGATTAGGTCCTGCTTCTTTTGTTACTAAATATTGTGAGCCATCTCTTGGGTTTGCAATTTCGATTTTGTATATTTACCTGTATGGGATTTTAGTACCAACTGAAAATATCGTGGCAGTATTTGTGCTTCAATATTGGGTAAGCCCTAATGTAGTACCTACTGCTGCATGGGTAGCAATTTTATTTGTGATAATGTTAGGGTTCAACTTGGTTGCTGTCAATTTCTACGGGGAATCAGAATTTTTCTTTGGGATTTTGAAGCTTACTACCATTCTTGGATTGATTATTTGTGGTTGGGTTATCTTCTTTGGAGGTGCTCCCGATGGTGATAGAGTTGGATTCAGATACTGGCAAGATCCTGGTTCTTTTGCTTTGCATTTGGTCCCAGAACAAGTAAATACGGCTAGATTCCTTGATGTTTGGACTGCTATTATCAGGTCGGCATTTGCTTTTATCTTAGGACCTGAACTTATTATAACTGCTGGTGGTGAATGTCAAAGACCAAGACACAATATTTCAAAAGCTAGTAGAAGATTTATTTACAGATTAATTATTTTCTACATTTTCGGGGTGGTTATAATTACAGTAACTGTTCCTTATAATGACCCAAGCTTGATTGGTGCCATTGATAGCGGTGATAGTGGAGCAAGAGCATCTCCTTTTGTGGTAGGTATTCAAAATGCAGGTATCCCAGTACTTAATCATATTGTTAATGCCGTAATTTTTTCATCTGCTTTGTCTGCTGGTAACTCCTTCTTATTTGCTGGATCTCGTGCTTTGGTTAATATGGCTAAAGAAGGTTCAGCCCCATCGCTTTTCTTAAAGACAAACAGATTCGGGGTTCCTTATTACTCAGTATTGAGTGTTGGTGTTCTTGGTCTTTTGGCTTTCCTTAATGTGGATAGCGATGCAGCTCAAGCATTCACTTGGCTTTCCAATCTTGTGACCATTGGTGGGTTTATCTGTTGGATCTTTGCCGGGGTTGCTTACTTGAGATGGAGAAAAGCAATTGCTTACAACGGCCTTGAAGGTGACGTTCCTTATAAATCTCCTTTACAACCATATGGTACCTATTTTGCAATTGTTTATTTTTCTTTAGTAACACTCACCAATGGGTATGAGGTCTTTTTTGACTTTAATGGCTCTAATTTTGTTGCCGCATATATAACAATCCCTATCTTTTTGGTATTGTATTTGGGTCACAAAATCTGGAAGAGAACTCCATGGTTGACTAAGGTCGAAGACATAGATTTAATAACTGGTCTTGACGAAATAGAGGTTGAAGAAGAAATTCCACCCCCAGCTACTATACATGGGAAGGTACTTCATTGGTTATTTTAGAGAAATGATAATTTAGTGATTCAGTTCTACATAGTTTATTTTAGTTAATATTTATTGTTCAATTTTGCATTTGTTGTACTTCATTATGGTCGTGCTTGAGTAACCCCATTGACGTAGAGACTCTAAGTTGCTGTTTCGGAAACTCGATGCTAGCAATTTAGACTTGCGGCCCCCTTTTTGAAACCTGTAACATCCATGCACGGCCACACAAACGGTAACCAAGTCCTGACACCTTGACATAGTCAGTGATGAAGATCTACGGCCGAGAGATCATCTTATCACCCAGAGTTCCCTAACCTTATCAGAACTCAAGAACGGATTGGCACCAGAATTTCCATTTCCAAAATAGGAAAGTGAAATCTGATATGACAGAACTGATAACGATTGCAAAAATCATACTAAAAAGGGTAACCGATTTCGTAACAAATTATATAAATTGAATCAAGCAGGCACAGAATGATATCACACAGAAGTTATAGAAAGAACAAGAACATAATATTATGTTGACGGAAGAAATATTAAATGGATCACCATCATTCAAAGTTCCTCTGGAAACTTTTGATAACGAGATAACCACTCTTTTGAAGAAGTTGGAAATCAACCCAGGATTTAATCCCCATGCTGAATTTGACCCCGATGTTCATATTTTGTACACCGATAAGGATTTTGAAAATACAAGAAGGTTAACTTTCGGTGATTTGGATATCCCTAAAACTCACGTTCCACCGATCTCAGATATAGCCATCTCCGATCCTTTTCCTTTATTTACTGAAGAAGCTTGTAACATAATGAAATGGGAGGCTTTCCAAAGGGAAAATGTAGAAAAGTATGGAAGATTACCAAAGATGTCAACAGGAGCTACATCTATTGATTTTCAGGTTTGTGGATATACCAAAAATTCTCCTTTTACTGTAGCTGCCTGGAAACATCCTAGAACCCAAGAAATTATCAATAAGTTTGCCGGTGTAAAATTGAAGATTATGTTTGATTACGAGATTGCTCATATCAATGCTTCTTTGATTGACAGTAGGAAACCAGTGGGATACGAGGTAGAAAAGCCCAAAGCAAAAGGTGAAAACAAGGATGATAAAGCAGTTTTCAACTGGCATTACGATTCAAATTCGTTTACAGTTGTACTTATGTTGTCTACCAACGACCAGATGCAAGGGGGTAAGACAGGTTTAAAAAATGGTGATGATGAAACCATCTATGTAGATGGACCAAAGATTGGTTATGCAAATGTTCTTCAAGGAAGAGTTATAAAACATATTGCTACCAAACCAACAACCAATGATGAGAGAATTTCTTCAATTGTAGGGTACATTCCCGAGTCTTGTGATGTACCCGATACTACTGTTGTGACCACCTTTAGACCATCAGTAGCACCAAGGTCAATTCACAATGAATATTACCCCCAATGGATGGAATACAGATTCAAGCGTATTGAAGAAAGATTAGCCAAGAAGAGAAAGGAATTAATAGAGAAACTGGAAAATGGACAAAGATTTGAACAACTAGAAGTTGTGGAATTTTGCAAAGATGTCTCAGAATATTTGACCAAAAGTTGGAATGAGTTCGAAGCTGTAGTTGAAAATGAAGTCTTTCCTCCACCACTTTTCAGCATTCCTTACAAGGAGTTATAAACTTCATTCACATGTTTCATAGTAAGATGTAATCAATATGGTAATATATAATTTGAAAACCCAAATAAATAGTACGGTGATGTTTACTCTACTGGATTACCTCTAATAAATCTATATATTTAAACGAAAGGAACATAATCAAACTCTCCTGGCCCTCCATTCCATTTATTTACAAGCTTTTCAAAAGACCGTTCTAATGTTCTGGCTCCCATACCTATCAAACAACGGAAGTAAAACTCAATTTTAATTCTATCTTTCTTATCATGACAATACAATCCACAGGTTAGTAAGGGCCAATGAACGGTTAAGAGTCTTCGATCCAGCCATAAGCGAATGTTTCTACATTTTTCTAACTCATCCACAATGTCAAAATCCTGTTTATCAAAGTCAACATCCAGAAAGAAGTGACAACACTGAATGATTTCCTTTGTAAGGGCTTCAACCATTGGAGAAGATTCAGGTAGATTCAAAAAATGTTTATCAACCAATATTTTAAGATGTAGAGCATCAACATGAACTTTATGAGAAATATCGAACCATGAGAATATGTGCATATTAGTGTAACCATATGTTGCAATAGGAAGTAGCATACCGGTTTGATTATTTGGATGATATGGATTACTCTTTGTGATAAGACAGTCCCTGGAAGCTAAATAATAATTGCCAGCTTCATATATTTTATTGAATAAAAGTCTTAAATCATCACTAGAAACCACATCAGCCTTTTTCTGTTTTATGGGAAGAACTATTTTAGCAAACGTAGTAAACATAGAAATAGCTTCAGCGGAGTATCCAAGGAATAAATTATACCCACTAGGCAACACCAACCCGTATTCTATACTTACCAGGTTATCCTCAGAGGCCACACCAGCTTCCATCATTATATCGAAGTCCTTCTGTTCTTTCAAGGAACCCCCAAGTGGATTAGATACCACCGCTAGGATTTCAAACGTCGCAAACCAAAACGTAGACAAAAGAATAGAATTGGTTTTACGCTTGTAGATATCGACATATTTCACAAATAAATTATGGGCAGCTCCTAGATGAGCTCTCCAGTCGCCCCCAGAAAATGCCACCGAATCTGTGACTAAAAGTAAAGTTGTTAAGATCAACGGTTCAATGTACTTAACAATCTGAGATTTATTTTCGAATATTTTGGCAAACCCCCTACAGCACATTACAAAATAATACTTTTGATAGTACTCATCAGTAGAGTTGGTATGGCAGAAGTTCTCATATCTAGCCACCACAGAAAGAATGGCATTCAATAAAAATGGAAACTTGAGTGCTTGTGCCATAAGGGTATTATAGCATACATTTTTCCTTCCTGAGGCAAAAGGAAAGATCCATGTTGAATATTTCTCATTGAACAATCTCAAATAGTTCTTATGGTCAGGAAATACATCGTAAGCGGAGATTAGGTTCATGATTCTATCTTCATAGTCTTCATTAAGCTGGTAGGGAGGTCTATTGTTGGCCCTGAATATATCATCCTCTTTTGGAACATCATCGAATGCACCAATCATAGTGATGTCATTCAACCCATGTGTTAATAAAGCAACATCATCAATAAAAAGATCTTCATAATTGTTATTCCCATCAAACATCCCATTGAAACTATCTACACTGCTGGGCTCAGGGAAAGTAAATTGATCAAATGAAGGCAGGTTATTTCCTCCTTCAGGAGTTTTCTCTATGGGTGTTTTTTGTTTTACCGTAGAAAGTCCATCAGCGTTCCCATTTTCAATATCTTTAATGCCTTGCCCCCCTATATTCACTTGGTGTTCAACCAATTCATTGCCCCCGTTCTCCACTCCCTGGTTAGGACCCTCGTTTAAAAACCCAATCTGCTTTCTTTCTTGAACAGTGTCTTGTGCAGGTTCAACTACATTCTTCCGTCTACTAGCTAACTGCTTGGCTCCTTTCGAAATAGTCTTAAAAGTTGTAAAGGTTCTATCATCACTGAATTTTGCTATTCGACTATAATCGCATATTCTGTCAGACTTGGAACAATATAAACAACTAGGTTTGGTCTCATCACATTTGAGCTTCCTCTCCTTACATTGCAAACAGCCTTTTCGGCTGTATCTTCGTTTAGCAGTTTGAGCTTTTGGCTTCATAGTCTCCCATTGAAGAATTATTATTTTCTTGATCTCAGCTTATCGTTATCAGCGAGGAATCGCCCTTCCCGAATAGGAAAGTGAAAACCTTGTTTGCACTAGAAGGTCTTTGTAGTTTCTTAGATCAGCTGGGAAGCCTCCAGTACGATACGATCACTACAACGGCAGGATACAGTTCAAGTACAGTAACAGAGCCTCTGTTGGTAGTTATGATTAATCTTCCGTGGTTCTCTCATTATGAGACCTTGACCATCCGAATGGAATATCAATTCTATCGACAGGGCAACAATGTTCACGACCTACGAAGAGGTTCTAACGACTCCAAGGAGATGTTCGATGCATGAAATTGGTAAGGTCTGGGATATTAATACCATCGGCCTTCTTAGAGACTACTGTCAGAGCTACTTAACCCATATCAAATAAAACTCTGGTACCGGAATAACCCTCAACCCTGACATCAAAGAATAATAAATAGACCCGTAAGGTATGAGAGCGAAAGAATAAGCCACACATCACATCTAACTAACTTTAACTATGATTGATTTGTAAAGCCACGCTTTAGTCGAATGTAAATGGTAAAAATATCAGGGTGTGTTCGAGTCTCGGCCGAAGCGCAAATTTCAAGAGCAAAAGGACTCAACTGTTGGCTAGGTCGCTGATTTTAAAGCAAATCGGTTGGAAACTAAACTATGGTTATGATATGTTAACCGATATTCTATAAAGATTGGTAATAGGGAACTATGCAAAATTTAAGTAAAGACAATAATTTTGCAGCATAAATCGGTAGCAACCATTCCGACTGATGCAGCCAAATGCGCTTTATCCCGTTAAGGAAGTTGTCCGTTGTTGACATAAACCGTTAATGACGTGGGTTTGCAGCAATGCCACAAAAAAATACCTCGGAAATATTCCCGAGGTATTTTTTTCGGCAGAATATTTCAATCTGAAAGCAACTGGAAACGAAAACCAATTACTGAAGCAAGTATATATAGCCTGTCTATAAAGGATGGTGCTATTCACCTGCTGTCATTATTTCTCACCGAATTATAAGTAAGATGAGTGTACCAAAAACTATCAGAGGTATCGGAGCAACCGATCCAAAAGAGTGGAAACAACCAAAGACTCTTGAATACCAACCAAAAAAATTGTTGCCAACAGACGTTTTAGTGAAGGTTGATTATTGTGGTGTCTGTGGTAGTGATGTACACACCATCAGTGGTAATTGGGGTGGTTTCCAAGGTGATCACTTAGTTGTGGGTCACGAAATTATTGGAAAGGTAGTCACAGTTGGTGATCAAGTAAATGACATCAAAGTTGGTGATACCGTTGGTATTGGAGCAGCCTCTAGTTGTTGTCATGAGTGTGATATGTGTAAAAGTGACAACGAACAATACTGCTTTAAAGCAATTGCCACCTACAACAGTGTTGATTATCATGCAGATAATTATGTCACTCAAGGTGGTTATGCCTCCCACGCTATTGCCAGTAGTAGTCATGTGTTCCCTATTCCTGATAACTTACCAAAAGAGTTTGCTGGTCCTTTAATGTGTGCTGGATTGACTGTGTTTTCTCCATTATACAGATCTTTACAAGGTGATGGTAAAGGTAAAATTGTCGGTATTGTTGGTATTGGAGGATTAGGACATTTAGCAGTCCAATTTGCCAAGGCATTAGGAGCCAAAGTTATTGCCTTCTCTAGATCTTCTAGAAAGAAAGAAGAAGTGTTAGGATTAGGAGCTGATGAGTTCATTGCCACTGGAGAAGAACATGATTGGAATAAAAAATACCCTAAAAAGATTGATGTGGTATTAAACTGTGCCTCCAGTTTCACCGATATCCAATTTGAACAATACTTACCAGCCATTTCTGTCGGAGGTGAATTTATCACAGTTGGTGCCCCTGCTGTTTCAGAGACCATGACTTTGCATGCTTTTCAATTGATTCTCAACAACACTAGTTTGAAAGGTTCAGCAATTGGTAGTAAGAAAGAAGCCTTAATCATGTTGAAATTGGCAGCTGATAATAAAATCTATCCAATCATCGAAAAATTACCAATTAACGAAGAGAATGTAGCTCAAGTCTTGGAAAGAGTTTCGAAGTCTGATGTTAGATACAGATTTGTATTAACTGATTTCGACAAGTATTTTGCTTGAGGGTGCTTATCACCATTAACAGTAAATAGGTTAGTTATTTCTAGCGAAGTAGGTACTATGTATACAGTGTTTTCAGGATGAATAACGCACCCTCTTTAAACGGATGTCGCATTACACTCAGATAGATTACGCAACCTCTAGGCAGTAAATATCACATCCCATAAGGAAGAAAATGCCGATTGTAAATTAAATAATATCGCAAGCAGTACTTAATAAATATCACAAATTCAATTTTATTATATCTGAATCTCTTACTTA
>JAJMLF010000049.1:0-18995 GCA_030569555.1 Yamadazyma oceani
CCATTCTGGGTATTTGGAAAGGAAAATAGACTAAAAGTTGGTCATATTAAAAAGAATATGGATAACGTTCCTAATGGTGAAACTCCTGATGAAACTTCTGGTGAAGCTAATGATGAAAAATCAAATGAGCACGACAGAAACCAATATGACGACTCGACCGATTAGTTGTTCTACATATTTTTATACATTGCCTTATTCATATACGTCTTTTGCATCCATTACCTTTGTCTAATAATGCGGTATTGCCCTTATGCGTTTCCGATCTCATTTCGGCTTTAATGCCTGTATAAGACGTGAGCCACATGCTGATATATACCACCTATTCCCACAACTCTGGGGCTTTTGACTTAGTTTTCCGCTTCCCATTCCTACCTGTGATCAACGGCTTACCAACATTCATTGATTTCACTTGATACTAAGAAAAAAGGAGGACCACCCAGCGAGAACAATAAAGCTTTATCGACGGAGATTATCCTGTTTACAGATGTTGCATCGCAGCTATGCGACTTTGTACTGCTCGTAAAAGGAAAATAGAAAATGTTTAAGCCTCACTGTTCAGTCTTTTTTTACTAGTTTCCTTGCTAGTTTTTTCTTCATATCATTTCATTAGATTGACTGGAAACTTAAGGAGGCAAAATGGAAGCCTTCTCATATCAGCCGTGGACACCTAGTGTGATCCCTGACGCCACTACTGACTGGACATCGATTAATCCTACCAATGCTGCTGGATTACAGGAAACTATTTCCTCAGTAGCATCAGAAGCTGAAACGGCCACTGAATGGGTTGAATTGATTTCATATTCTCGATTATTCAGAGGAGCACAAGCGTCTATGGAAGTTATTTCTGCTCAACAAGTGTTGGCTACTGCTACTAATACTCAAGTTCAAGCACAAGCAAGTCAAGTAATATTTAATAATACTTTAAATTTGGAAGATTTAGATATGGAGTATAACTTATATAAATACGACTTGAATAAAGCAGCCAACATTATTTACTTCATCATTTTCACGGTGGTATTTCTTTATACCACTGCTATGACATATAAGTCCAGATATCATTGGTATAACGTAACTTATTTCTGTGGATATGGATTAGAATTTTGTGGATGGTTAGGAAGAATTTTATCCCTCAATAATACTAGAAATAATGATTATTATATTTTACAATTTGTATCTTTAACTTTGGCTCCAGCATTTATTATGGCTGGAATTTATTTCTTATTTGCTCAGGTAGTGGTTATCCATGGGAGACAATATTCGGTATTAAAACCATTATGGTATTCCTACTTTTTTATTACCACTGATGTGGTCTCTCTTTTAATTCAAGCTGGTGGAGGTGCTGCTGCTTCAATTGCCAGTAATAGGAATAAGGATACAACTGCTGGTACTAATACCATTATTGCAGGTATTGTATTTCAAACTTTTGCTATGTCTATTTTTGTTTGTTTTTGGTTTGAATTTTTAAATAGACTTTATTTCAAACATTCTGGTGAAATTAATAATGATTCTCCTTATAAAAAGAGATCATTTAAGAATTTTTTCAAATTATTATTTCATGTAAAATCAGTCAGAGAGTATAAAAAAAATGAATTAGAACCTTTTTATAATCAAAAGTTCTCTTACATTAGAGACAAAAAACTTTTTCCTTATATGCCAATGGCTATTACATTATCAGTAGCTGTGATTTATATTCGTTGTATTTATAGAGTTGTTGAATTAGCTGAAGGTTGGAGAGGATTTTTAATTACACATGAGGTTTATATTATGGTTCTTGATGCTTTAATGGTTGCCATTGCTGGTCTTATTGCAATTCCTTTCCATCCAGTTTGGGTGTTTGGAACCCAAAATGTGGTCAAATTGGCAAACATTAGAAAGAAACTCGATGAAAGTACAAGGTCGGGCCTGGAGTCTGATTCTAACTCAAAAAGTGAAGATGGTGCTGATTATGCCCTAACAGCCTCTGGTACCGAAAAAGATCAAAACTTGCAAATAGGTTCTCCAGATTCACTCAATGAAGTCCAAAGTCCTGTAAATGAGACAAAAGAGCAATCAGGCTTGGTTGTTAATTCTGATGGGAACTCTTCAAGCTCCCAGCGCTCAGAAGGACAAAAATGAGACCTCTAATGTACAATAGGAAGTTTGTATGTATAGATAATCAACGCGCAGTGACCTTGTGGTTTGGCTGCAAAAACTAAATATACTTTGTCACAAAAACAAGTTAACTATTACAATTGATATTGCTAGATAATTATCCTGCTAAAAATACCACTCTATTATTGCTGCTTGATTCTAATATGGATTTTGGTTCTAGCTTCAATTGCCAATTAGAAGTCCTAAGTACTCGACTGCAAGAATTAATTCAGGAGGAAGAGACAGAAGCTGAACAAGAAAGAAGGGAAGACCACAATACCTTGATGGATGAATTACCATTTTATGATACCGACGAAAGTGACATTCAAGAGAAAACTCCTGAATCTTTGGTTAATGAGCTATTAGCCAGCGGATATCAGAAGACCAATTACGCCAAGGATGGGTTCATTGGTTTCCATCACTTGAAATATATCACTTCGAATGCTAAACAATTATCTAGATTATTTCAAATGACTATGGGATTCAAAGAGATTGCTTACAGGGGCCTAGAAAGTAATTCTAGGATTTTAGCATCCCATGTGGTCCAAAATAATGGTATTGTGATAGAATTTATCAATACTTTACAGTTAAGAAGTGAGGACCCTTCATCTTTACCAGTAGGTATCGAGGATATTGAATGCTTGAAGCAGTTAGACTCGGAAGAATTATTGCAAGAGACTGAAAATAATATCGAGCCATTATTGGATTTATTGACGGAAGATCTATTAGAACAGCATTGGATTGAGTCCAGGGAAAGAAAGGATGAAATATCTTCTATGGTAAAGGACTCTCATGAATTCAAAACTTGGTACGAACAGTTTTCTCTTATGGTGCAAAAGTATGTGGAGTTCAGTTCTACTAAGATCGAAGACTTGATTGATTCAAATGTCTACTCCACTTTTCTATCTCGACACGGAGAGGCAATAATAGATATTGCTTTTCTGGTGGAAGATGTCAACGAAAAATTTTACCAAGCTATTGCTAATGGAGCAGATGTAGTGAAGTATCCTAAAGTTATAGCTGGTACAGACGGATCGATAAAAACAGCCACCATTCAGGTTCCAAATACTGATATTCGCCATACATTAGTGCAAAATATTGATTTTACAGGAAACTTTCTACCTGGATATAGTGATCCCATTGATCCAAATTTTAGTCCAAGAAATGTGGTTGAATTATCCTGTATTGATCACTGTGTAGAAAATTATTCATGGAATGAAATGGCCAATCATGCCAAGTTTTATGCTAAGGCTTTCAGATTCCATAAGTTTTGGTCGGTTGACGAAACTGATATTTCCACTGAAAGTTCATCTTTAAATTCAACGGTAATGTCTTCAAGCAATGAAAAAATCAAAATTCCTATCAATGAGCCCTCTGAAGGGAAAATGAAATCCCAAATAGAAGAATTCTGTGATTTTAATGCCGGCCCGGGTATACAGCACGTAGCATTAAGGACCAAAAATATTATTGAGACAGTTACAGCCATGAAAGATAATGGAATAGAATTTAATACCATTGGGATCGATTATTATAAGAATTTGGTCATTCGGTTAGAACATCTGGGTGTAACGATAAAGGAGGATATCAAAAAGTTGATGGAGTTGAATATCCTTGTAGATTTTGACCCATCAAGCAAAGATAAGAAGACAAATGCTTGCAACTATATCTTGCAGATCTTCACCAAGCCATTGAGCGACAGACCAACTTTATTTCTTGAGATTATCCAGAGAAACCACCACGATGGGTTTGGTAAGGGGACATTTAAAGGTTTATTCGAAACAATTGAAGACCAACAAAAACTAAGAGGTAATTTGGTCCCATCAGATCATTGACATCCCTCCTGTGTCAATCTATTCCACGTCTAATTTGAAATTGTTTAAGTAAGTTTTTAGGAAAATAAAAAGAATCAGCATTAAGAGATAACCTCTTGAAAATTTTATTTATCACTTATAGCTATTTAACCTCTTAGTCATATAATTTTGATATATAAGAAAACCGAAAATAAAACTACCCGATGTATCGAACAAAAAAAAAAAAGATACAATAAAGAAACATCCCAAGTCGAGGTTAGCTTTTTTATATTTCATCTTTAGGCGAAAATATGAATGTATGATCTTTGCGTAAATTTGATCCTTCATTAGCAAAATATTCCTTTAAGTCCTTCTTAAATAAAGGATATAATAACCGATCAATACCCTCGTTTCTTGCGATCTCATAAGCCCTTTCATAAGGAATCCATACCCCCTTCAAGTTCATTGATCCAACTTTAACTACTGCTTTTACTTTTTCTTGTTTCAATATCCCATCACGTTTGCCTCTGGTCATCCCTGCAACATTCAATAACTTTGTTCCATTAACATAATTAGTATCTTCACGCCTTGATACTAGAATCCCATGACCTTCGACTTGATAGCAAATAGTTCTCTCATCATCCCAGAATGTCGTAGAAATCTGTGGTTTCAAGTGTGGATAGTACGGATTTTCCTTAATTTTGTTATTTTCATCCGAATTCCCTTGGTTCAGAAAGTTCAGATAAACCGTAGTACCACTGGATTGTCTGGAAATTAAACTAGCATTCGATTTATTTGTATAAGTGCTAGTGGCAGATCCACTGGAGTCATGATGTTTATGCATCTTGTGACCGGAGGGAACCAATTCAGGACGAGGTATCTCGTTATAAAAAGGAAATGGGGTTCTAGGAATGGTTTGGTTTGATGGTTGTATTGTATCAGGGGGTGGAAGTTGACGTGCCATCAGGAATTGATCTGATGGGGCATCCTTTGAGCACTTTGAATCAAAATCAGCATTAGAATCATTATGAATGTTAGAATCAACGTGATCCGAGGTAGTACTACTATTTCCATCAAAACCATAATAATGATTATGAAGGTGAAGACTGTACTGGTTATGATCAGCATGATGAAGCGTTAAATTTCTCTCTGTGATATCATGAGGTTGATCTTCTGCTACTGGTTGATTAGAATACTGATCCTGAAAAGGAAAAAACTGAGTTGAAAAGGTTTGTTGCACCTGATTTGAAGGAATACTAAAGGGTGTCAACATACGTTGTTCTTCTGGAGATACTTCCGAAGTACGCTCAGCATCGCTAGAATCATCAACTTCATTAAAAGGATTTTTATTGCAGTTGGTCCTAATGGGACTGTTATTAGGTGGAACCTGGTATCGCAATCGAGTAGGATGATGATCCATTGACCCAGGCAGTTGATCGACATGGTTGGAAGCACCATTGGGGGTTGTACCATAACGCAAAGGGCCTGTCCCATCTATGCTATGAAGGGGCCATTGATGATTGAGATTATTAAAACTTGCTTTGGATCTAGCTGAACCTGCTTCACTGCTACTCACAGGGATGCAATCAGGAGATCTTCTTCTAACGGAGGGAACTGATGTTGCCGCAAATGGTTTATCTAAAAGATGATTATCAGTCGAATTGATTTTTGACTCAGAGCAATCGTTTTTGGGCTGATAATTTCCTGTATTTAGTGGATTAGGATAAACAACATCATCTAGGATGTAAGGTTCACTATTGTATTCCGAAGGACAGAGACTCTGGCTGGTCTCAGGTGATATAATCCTTTGCTTAACCTTCATAATAATGAACTTTGCTTACGTTCCAAGTTAAACAAGGAAGGAAAAAGCCAACTTGACAAAGTATTAAGATAATTAAAATCCCAAAACACCGAAGCAAAAAAAAAAAAAAAAAAAAGAAAAAGTAAGGGTTAAATAGGATACTTCACTAAAATAATATCTCCACAGGTTTAAGTTGTTGCATAAGATTTCCTTTAAAAGAAGAAAGAAGAAAAGAAAAAGATAAAGAAAATAAAAGAAGGACTGCATCCGAATAAAGCATTCGGAAATAAGTACAACTAGTTCCTTATCGTTCTTTTGAAATTTGTGCAAAAAGAAATTGTTGCAATTCAAGCCAGTTAGCTAACTTAAAATATAGTTCTGATTAAATACGTAAACACCAACTTTATTCTACTTGTCGACAGTGTTGTCACCTGGAAAAGATTCAGGGTATAGCCCCCATCAATGTCAAATAACAATAGATATAGCGGACACTTGCCTATTCTTTCCTTAAAACATTCCACCAAAAATCATAAGCAATTCAATCCTTACCACCATCAAATCAGATCAGACTAAATAGGAAAGTCCTAAGTTTTGTCCACACAACAGTGGATCAAAAAAAGCGTATTTCTCGTGCTGATGCAAGTTCATGCAAGTTGACAGTTTTAGGAAGGTAGACCTAGAATCAAAGAAGAGCGAATTTTCCACAATAAATTCATACAATAGGGTTAGGAGTCTCTTTCAAAATATACTATGCCAACTATCTCGCTTGTGTAGAAAACTGAACTATAGCAGATAATTAGACTTCTAATTCAGGTTCTTTAATGATCTTTGGCCATTCTTTCAAATTTGTCCTTAGTGGAATCGTTTTTTTTTTTTGCGACCATTTCAAAATTTTTGCAGCCTAAATTGATAGTGCACTAAGAACATTGAGCGAAAGAAAATATCAGAATCAGACGAAGCAAATGGAGCCATACGAAAAAGGAACACATAAATCAGAGGAGTTTACGGGTAAAACCTTATTGGTGATGGATCACAGGCGACAGATTGCAGTAAATGGCTCACAGGCCACAGGCTAAGCTCAACCGCATCAATTGGCACATGAGTATAGAAAATAATCAATAAATCCAGCCATGAAATCAAAGAAATCCGATAAGAGGAAGACTTAAGGAATAACTTCGAAGGAACCTAAAACCCATCGGAGAATCCTAAAATTTCAGAAGACTAAACCAGCCTCGATTGAGTAGTCTTGGTCAGACTTCAGCACGTCAGACTGCACTAACTTGCATATTTTACAAAAACTATTCTTCTTTGCAACGGATAAATTAAAGCTAATCAGTGTACTTTTCTTGATAGTGGGTTATTTTAGACTATAAGGTTGGCCCCCTCAAGACCTACTTATTTTAACTTTGAATATAACTTCTCTGAAACGATTTGAAACAATTTGAAACAATAATAGATCGTTTCATCTGCATCTAAAAAGTTGGGACACATGAAACATGACGATCACAAGCCATATCACCTGTAGGCAATTGCACACTAAGATGGAACAATGAAAATTAATTCGAGACTTGTATTCAACACAGGGTCTGTAAAGATCGCATTAACCCTTACGGACCCGCCTTCAAAGCTACAGCAATTATGCTATATTGGGCAAGTGGAATTGCTATTGGCAAATTATGTTCATGCAAGGAAAGAATAGATGATAAACGAGAGCCAAAATATGAATTGAGCCAATATTAACCAATACTTTATCAAGTATAATCAGCTTTTGTAGTCCGACAGTGAAAGAATCCCCTCAGCAAATCTGGAGGACTTTACAAGCAGCTTCTGGCTGGGCCCGTTGCTGGCTTAGAGCCTTATTAAAAGTCGATGTAGAGTCCATAGGAACAAGCTTTTAAGTAATTAGAAGGATCACCCAATTGACGTTAGTGCGAGAAATTCGATGAGCTGAAATTTCCAATGGTTACGGAACGGAGAAACTCAAAGGAGGATTCTAGAGATAATGCCCCAAATACAGGGCAAGACTTTTAAAAATAATCAGAGCAACACCAGATCTCATGCAAACGGCAATACAAATAATAACTCCTTGTTTAAATCCGATTATCAATTGAGTAATGCAGCTGGTACTAGTCCTGAAATTGGCATTGGTGATGGTACCAGTCACTATCATGGTTCTATAGGTGAATCTAGAAATTCTTCAATAATAGAGTTTGATGGAAATAATGGTGATAGCCATAAGAATTCCTTGAATAATTTCCTTTCCTCCTACGAAAGAGCACAATCATTCACAGGACTGAACCTGAACTCTAATGCTGAATTAAATCATACTGGTTCAGACCTTGAAAATGCTGTTGTTGATGATGATGTGAATGAAAATACGGAGCTTATCAGACGAGATTCAAGAAGAAAATCAAGTCGAAGAAGTAGCATGCTCTCTAATTATCTGATAATTACGGGAGACTCAACCTTATTGCAAACAATATTTAATTCTATTAATGTATTAGTTGGTATAGCATTATTGTCATTACCTTACGGGATGAAGTTAAGTGGATTTTTATTTGGGTCAATTTTTATGCTTGCTTGTTATTTTATTACCATGAACTCAGCAAAAATTTTGGGTCAAGTGTTAAAGAGGAAGCCTCATTTGATAAGTTATGGAGATATTGGTGGTTACTGTGGGGGTAAAAAAGTCGAATTTTTGATAACAGTACTATTCATATTGGATATTACTGGAGCCCTTGTATCTCTTAGCTTACTATTCACTGACAGTTTCAAAAATTTAATTGACTGGCCAGACTACTATTTCAAGATATCAATTTACGTTGTGATGTTTTTCTTAACATTTTTACCCTTAAATTATTTATCAATTATTAGCTTGTTTGGTATACTAGGAGTGGTTACGATGGTTTGTCTTATTTTATTCTGTGGATTTATAACCACCGATTCTCCAGGATCTTTAATAAGACCAATGCCTATAAGCTGGTTTCCTGAAGGTAATTCATTCGTTAATGTTATGCTTAGTTTGGGGATATTTATGGCTCCTTGGGGTGGTCATCCAATATACCCTGAACTCTTCAGAGACATGAAGGATAATTCAACGTATAACAAGTCATGTAATTATTCATTTTCGGTTACGTTTTGTTTGGACTATATTATTGGTGCATTTGGGGTGTTAATGTATGGTATAACTTGTCAAGATTTGTTGATTAAAAACATGTTGGCTAATGACAATTATCCAAAAACTATTAAGGTATTGATATTGCTAGTGATGGGGATTCTACCGCTACTGAAGATGCCATTACTAGGTAAACCAATTATTACTACTTATGAGAACCACTTTAATCTACAGGACATTTCAACCAAAGATAAAGGAAGCAAATTTAGCCCCAAGAGAATTGGTGCAAGAGTTGTCTACATCTTATTGACATTGGCATTATCCATATTAACCAAGTCTTTCGGAAAAGTTGTGGCATTTTTGGGATCGTCTATTTGCTTTTGCTTATGTATGATTTTACCATATTATTTCAAATTGACGGTATTTAAAGACATGTTGTCAGCATCCGAGAAAGGATGGCTTTATTTTGGTATAGTTGTGGGAATTTTTCTTGCAGTATTAGGGACCTTAGGAGTATTATTAGCCGACTGATAAATACTCAAGACTGTAACATTAAACGGCATGAACTTTTATTAATATTGATTACTGTATATTTATTTACAATATATCAAGTAAATCCAGTTTACTTCTTTTTTATTCTTTTAGTTTTCTAACGTCTTGACCTTCTTCTATCATCTTCTATATCGTACATCATACTGGGTTGATACATAAGATTATCAGACTGTGATTTGGCCAAATACTGAGCCATAACTTGTGAACCACTGAACGAGCCTCTGGAAGGACTGCTTTCTTGACTATATTGACCTAAAGGAGGTGGTGGTTGAACAGGACTCATGACACCACTTGGACCATCAAAGCCCCCAGCAAAGGCAACTGGTGATGAAGGCTGTCCATAGCCAACAGGGAATCCACCAGTAGGAGGAGGAGGTGGTGGAAAATATTGCATGGGACTTGGGCCAGGACTAGGAGCTGACATAGGATGATAGTATCCGTAACCAGAACCAGACCTTTGTAAGTAATAAGGACGTTGAGGTTGATGTTGATAGTGTCCAGGTGGAGGAAATCCTGGAGGCGGTGGACCGGTATAATTTGAGCGCCGGGCTCTAGCACTATTGCCATTAGCACCACCAGATCCTTGACCCGATTTAAGGTGAGGTTGGGTTTGGTATTGATTAAGATTGGAATTGGAACCCGAAAAGGATTGTGAATGTGGGTGTTTAAATCTCTGGGGGGTTTGCGGTAATGAACCAGGATTAAACGACTTAAAATTCTTGGAACTATTCAATGATACATTAGAACTATTCTTTGATTTATTGAGCGGAATAAAAGAATCAGAAGTGTTGACAAGGTTATTATAAATCTTTTTCTTTTCCGCTGCTCTCCGAGTGTGCTGCTTGCCATTACTTTCACTTCTACTATTACTATTATTTGTCGTAGAAGCAGTATCATCTGACCCAATGATGATGGAAATGTCATCGTCATCATCATCATCATCATCATCGTCATCGTCATCTTCCTCTTCACCTGAAGCAGTTGCATTATTTTCCTGCTTTTTTGATACTTCTTGTCTCTCGCTTCCGTTCTCAGCTTTAACACCTTCCTTACTTGCAATGGCGTTATCATTGTCGTGAGTTGGTTTATACTCTTTGGATGTCTTAATTATCTTATCATCCTCAAGATGTGTTGGTTTATCATCATCATTATTACCTTTAGAATTATCTTCATCCTTGATGATCCCAAATACCATAGCAGCTTCATCAGGTATGCCTTTATCTGACCGATTTTCAAGACTTGGTCCATTATTCAAACTCGAAGCCCGAAATTCATCTTCTTTATAGTCGCCTTCATCATGGCTACCATTATTATTTTGTTGGTAATTGCCTTTATTCTTATTACTTTTCCCACCAACATTACTTACTTCACCAGTATTATTGAAATAGACTTTTTGTCTTGATTTACCTACCTTTTTCTTAAAGCTGAATTTAGGAGGATTACCACATCTGTCTTTACCAAAACTAATTTTGAAGCATTGATACTTCTCGAAGAAAAGATCATCTTTAGCGATAGCATTAATCTTTTCAATGTTATTGCTTTCGAATAATTCTACCAAGTGGATGGCATCTATGATATTACAGTAGTTTAAGAAACCACAATCATTATTATGATAGAAGTTAATCTGTTCCATCTCTCCGAAATGTTCGAAATCTCTTCTCAATTCCTCTTCACTAGGCAACTTGGGTTTGATACCAGCCGAAGCAGAACCGTTCATTTGATTTTGTTCCGACTTATTCAATTTGATTCCAATATAAACATTCCTTGAAGCCCCAGCAGTGACAGCTAAGGAAATCTCTCTAGACAATGGACCCGAGTGAGTTTTAGCCCATCCAACAACTATATCATACCCGTGAATTATTAATTGATGTAATACTTGGTGATTCAAAAAGAACTTCAAAGCTGTCTTAGGATCAATGAATGTAATAAAACAGTTACGTCTCTCGGGATAGAATTTAATGGATTCAACTAGACCACCGGCTCTAACATTGTTGGCAATCTCTTCCACTGTGGAATTAGGATGCAAGTTACCCAAATAAATCGTTCTATTCCCGATGTTGTAAGGATCAGGATTATAGTTATATAAACCATTAGACGTATATGCATTGTTCATGGATGGGGAGGGCAAACCACTACCTGGACCCCCAAATGTACCAGGAGCATTAGACATCTGTGGAAATACCCCAGGCATGCTACCGGAAGGGGTTGGTGGGGCAGGGGGAAAAGTACTAGACATCATGTAAGGACTTTGCAACCCACTACCCATATTCGAACTCATAAAGGAGTTTTCACGAGACAAAGATGGACGTTGATAATGAGAATGGAAACGGTGATGATTGTGGGATTGAGGAGGCATTGGAGACATCATTGGATAATAGTTAGAATGATACATGTTATTTTCATTGTAAAGAGGATCATATCGAGCAAAGGAATCCTCTTCGTCTGATAAAGAATTGAAATTGGAATTACTTTCAGCCTCATCATAATCACGTTGATAACCACTGTCTTCATAGTGGTAATCGTTATAACCAGCAAAATCATCTACACTGGGATTTAAACTTGCACTAGAAGTAGTATTGGGAAAGTTATCATGGATGTTCTCGTTAAAACATTCAGGGCAATCACAAACAGACTCTTGATCATTAAGAGGAGATGGACTGGAAGCGTATTCACGAGAAGGAATATCAATATGACTTGTTTGAACAAAAGTTTCATTTGTATTTACATCCGGTTCCTCTGAGCCATCATCATCATCTCTATTCATTAAAGAGTGTCTCAAACTTTCATTATTCATTAAGACCATGTCACTATTAATTTTAGGGGAGTTGGGTAAGGATTCCGAGTCAATCTCATTATCTAACCCGTTCAAGACATTTCTGTCACATCTATCTTTAATAAATTCACAATTCAAAAAGTAATAATCTTGAGGGACTTTGTCAAAAATTTTCTGCTTATCATCAGATAAGACCTTATGGTGATATTCGTAACATTTGATAGAAGAGTCTATTGAGGTGAAATGAACTGTAATTAACAAATGATCCATATCTTTATCTATGTTTTCTCCAACATTAACTGCATGATTTGTATCATCGGGTCTAGGTTCATTTATACTGTCATCACTTATTCCTTCACGTCTTTTAGAAATAGACTCTTTACAAAATTCAAGATTGAAAGTTTCAATTTCTCCAAATTTTTCAAAATCGTGTCTAAAAATATCCTCTATACTTTTGGGCTCCAAATGTTTACTAAAATTCAAAGAAAATGACAAGCTCCTGGTAGCATTAAACTCTAAGATATAATTCAAGGTTTTTAACTTAATGAAATCTTTATTTACTAGTTTGTTATCATTGAGCATAATCTTTAAAGAAGGAGAGTTAGTATCACTTTTCAATTGATTTAAATTAGCCGGATTACTATATTTTAAGTAGAAATTGATGGAGACTTTAGAATTGACAAATGAAAGATAACAAAACTTTAGGGTTTTAAATTCAGGAGGTTCAGAATTAGTAACTGGTTGAGATTTACTAAACATCTTAATATATTCAATAGGACCAAAGTCAACAAAATCCAATAGTCTCGATAATGATAAATCATCATCTAAATATTTCAATACAATAGTTCGGGATATGTTTAATTGATTTAAGGTATTATCATTTAAATTATTGGACATAGTTAAAAGTGGATATCCTTTATTACCAGAAGTGCCTATTGAAGTAGGAACTTGTGTGATGGTAGGTCCACGAGGATTTTGAGGCCGTTGATGATGATGACTATGACGATGACGACGAGTCAGATGTTGACCATGTGGTTGATGATGTATCGAATGAGGGTGAGTTGGAATGTGATTTAGACGTGACAGTGGATGAATATAAGGATTTGGGGGATAAACATGCGTGGAAGGAGACATACCAGCAGGAACCCCTACACCCGATGGGTAATGATGATGACGATGGTGACGATTTTGATTCGAATGGGGTGGATTAAACACCGAAGGATTCGATACGATATGAGGGGATTGCATTAGATTCTAGCGAATGGACTGGATAAATGATAAGGGGAAAAAGTTGCTCAGTATGATTCAAGACCAAGAACGTTCAAATAGATAAATCTTTCACGTATTGAAATTATCAGGGAGCCGATCAAAACAATTTAAAACTAAAAAGCCTATTGAAAAACCCTGTTTAAACTAAATGACAGGAAACAACCGGGACACAAATAGAAATAAATGGAGTGTCAAATTGAAAAAAATAAATAATTCCTTAACCTAATACCAATTAAAAGTGTTTGGTGAGCCCCTAGAAATAACGGGATTGTTGGTTACTTTAGTAAGAAAAAACACTGGTGGACTTGATTTGAGTTTCAGACCGGATTTTGTTGGTACTTTTGAAAATGCGAAAAAACACTGAAACTCGTGTTTGGCTGAGGAGTATGATAAACACACACACGGCTAAAAAAAGAAGCACTAATTTGTAGACGGTAAGCGACAGATCTCGTAAAAGGGGGAGACGGAGAGGTTAAAAAGGGTGCTATGGTGAAAGAGTCTTGCTTTGTATAAATTAGTATAGTCTAAATAGAATAGGGAAGCCTTTGTAGTCCAGTGTAGAGATAGGGAGAAACCCTGGTAGAACCAATTTGTAAGGGTTGCGTGTCTGCATGGCTGCGTGGTTATTGGCTTCATGGTTAATGGGCTGTACGGCTATATGGCTGTGATAAGCATAGAATATTCTAATACAGTATTATGGTTTTACCAGCCTTAAAACCAGGGTCTAGGTTCTTGTGTAGTAAATGGAGGTTACTAAATTGGCCGCCAATCAGCCCCACAACGCCTTAGCTTTCCGGATCGCCGCGTTAGTGGGCAGATTTTACTGGTGAGATGAAACGAGATAAAAAAGAGGTAGTGGGCAGATATTGGGCACGGTGGAACTCAGATACAACTTGATGAAGTTAAAATCCTTTTATGACTTTATTAGGAAGGTAATTTGAGTTTTATTAGTATTTTTATATTTCCCCTTGAGCCCCCCCTGTTTGAGCCCTTACCTGTCAGTGTCCCATTACCGGGTCGCTCGAGGGACCCCTTTATTAAGGGTCTTAATAAGTATGGGAGGATTAGGCTGCGAAATTTACATTACGTACACATATTATAGATTTCTGTAGACACTACTATAGCTTACAAGCACAGTAGAACAAACAGTAAGTTAAAGTTAGCCCATCATCTAGATATTTGAAATCAAAGTTGTTATTGAAAAAATCAAACGCTTGTTGAGAGTCAATCAAGGAATAATTCAACATCAAAATTGATTTCCAATTATCTTGAGTTATACTGGACCCATCACTAAATACCTGGTCCCATTCTGATTTGATAAAGTCAGTTGATTTATATACTGGATAAATCGACGTTTCGGGAATCATATGAATTCCGTGAATGTAGCTTTCATAATTCCCAAAATAAGTGGTATGGTCAATTTTATTTTCAAAGTAAATCCCACTAACTTTGTTGTATATAAATTTAGTTGGTTCTATTTGATTATTGTCAATATAGTAGAAATAGTTTTTTAAGCTTTTGACCATGGTACCCAAGACCAAGTCACTTTTTTTAACCAAATCTTGATTCTTGGTGACTTGTCCGTATAACTTGATCCCATAATAACAATTATAATCTTCACTAGAACTTTCTTCATCTTTACCGTCAGCTGATTCGTATAATCCTTTAGCCCAACTGTGACCAAAGTAGAAATCAAAATTCCTCATTTGGGGAAAATTTGTATCACTAGGATCTAGGGTAAATACATCCAGTATTAACGACTCAATCCAATCTTTAACTTGGGAATAGAATTGGCTCCCATTGATTTCTTCATCAACCTTTAAGATAAGAGCTATGGCATGAATGTGATATCCATAATGGAAATGATGATCATTATAATGACCATTTCCAAAATCATTACCACCAGTAGCACTACTGACTATTCCTTTATAGTTCAGATCATAAAAGAGTGGGTTTATCTGATTATTATTAATGAACCTTGAGTAACTTTTAACTATCTTGTCAAACACACTTCTGGTTAATCCCGAGTCTTTCAAAACATAGTGGATAATATATAACAAATATGCGTATTTCATGAACACTTTCCCACTAAAATACATAGAATCAAGATTGGTCTCCGATTCTATATCATTTTTAGCATCATTCTTTGCTTGATTCGACAAAATGGTTTTGATATCAGAAGATAACGAGTTTTGATTAGGAAAAGAGCCATCATAATTAGAGGGAATATCCTGGGATACATTCATGGTTAACTTTTCAGTAATACATCCTTGCAATGAACCCAAGGTGCACGAGTTCAATATGAAGTTTGTTTTACTACCATTCAGGTAATCATCAAAAGTCTGACGCCAATGAGGGGGTGCCATAATAAGGGTTTTGGCTAATAAAGAAGTATCGGTGCCAGCCAAATTATATTTCAACTGATAGCTACTATCACCTAAGGAAAGATCCACTGAAGAAATACAATTTCCGGCTACTTGATCATAGTATTCAAAGGTATCATAACCTACTTGTAATACCAAAGGCTTATTAGTATCAATTTTATTAAATAAGATCTGGGACTGATCAAACTTGACGGCAATATTTTGATTAATGAACATAGTCCATGTAGTATTATCTTGTAAGGTGATTACAAATTTATTCAATTTGGGATTTTGACAAGGGACACCAGAGACATCTTTAAATCCTTTACCAGATTTAATTAAGGGAATCAAGTTATTGTAAATTCCCGAAATAAGACCCATTCCTTGAGTCATTGGGAATGACAATTTCCCATTGGAAATGTTAGAAGTACTTAAGTTATAGTTTGCAGTTATGAAAAATTTGCTAGCATCAGTTAACGTAAACTGGGGATTATTAGTATCAAAATCTTGACTGGTCAAGATAAGATCTTTAATACCATTTGGATAAAAGAAATACTTGATTGGGTCCGGACCGTAAACCAAGTCCGAACTCTTGGGGTAATAAATATCACAACCAGTTTGTTGAAAGTTTAATTTATAAGGATTGAGATACACAGGTTGATCATGAGAGCCTAGTAATAAATTTGTATAAAAGTTATTTGTTTGGACAGGACGATTTTTAGAGTCAAGAATCAAATAGTCGGGTAAATTAGTCTCACCTGGTTTAACAGGGAATATAGAAGATGGGTCCATACTAGTGAAGGCACTAGTATTGTAGGACATGCTTTAGCCTGAAATTCGAGTTTTTGCAACAACTGAGGCTTTGAGTAGCCACAGAACCAGACACAAAAAGGCCCAAACAGCCACAAATCCACCAACAATGTCAACCACTTGGACATTCAGGTACCAACCATGCGAGCTATTATTATGCATCAGTGTGTGCCGACGGTACCACTGGTGTTGGCAAATAAGGAATGCAGGTACCCGGTACCTTTTCTACTGATAGTACCTTATTCATACCCGAAACTGTAGTGCATAATAGCATACAAGCCATGGGGAGTTTGTATATATACCCATGTGCAACACGACATTTTTGTGCTGTTGCTCTTGACTGTTTTACATGAAATGTGTTATAATGAATCTATTGTTCCCCATTGTTGCACCAGAAAAACCTGAATTTCGAATCTCGTTAGCTGTCGTTAGCCGAGTCTAGACCGAGGCGATGCTGTCACTGCAGTCTGGGGATATAACTTTTGAAACAGAGTTGGAGAATAAACCTAAATAGAGGTAGACATATATACACAAGAGATATAGATCGTATCTGAATAGATCCTAAAAAAAAAGGGGGCGCTGGAAAAAGAACACCCAAAGCGAAATCAATGAAATTGAATCGGACATAATAAGAAATAAGACGCATAAAAAATATCCAAAATGCGCTGCCATAACAAGCAATTGTAACAAACCCGGACAAGAGCCAGACATTATAGGATTATTATTTACATAATCTAATGACCAGCCAGGAATTTCCTTAAGCATAACCGAAGGGTGAAATTACCACAGGATTTAAGAGCCATCACCGTAACGCCAGGAATATAAAATTTTTTTTTTTCGGGTTATTTTTTTCGGGTTATTGTTAACACCCGATTCATAACCGGGAAACACAGTACGAATCGAAACAGGTAAAAATAAAATGCTCTTATTTGTGGTGGGAGAGCAACAGTTATGAGAATAAAGTTAAGGTTCAGGCTAAGTTGATGGCTTGACAACCTAAGTAAATAGTTAGAGATTTAGGATCCTATCTATTGTACCATCCACCGTTGGCCCTCATTTGCCGGTGGTGCAGGTGGTTGCGGCCAGATCTGCACAGGACGCATCCGTGCAAAACACCACATACGAAAATCCCAGACATACGGGTTTGGCAGGACTATTAATAGTAGCACCACCAGCTGTACAGCTCCCACACCCATACCCACACTCAGACACAAACCGTACCGGGTCAGCCTCTACAAGGAAACAACAGCCGTATCGGCTCGTAATTAACACCATATTCCCCCTACTCCCCAAGATTACCAAAATCACAGGTGCCCTACCTATGAGGAAATTCGTAGATGGATGGGGCGGCTTCCGGCTTCGATTTGTGTCGGGAAAATTACCTGCAGCCCGAGGGCCACTCGCCCCATTACGAGGCCGGCCATGGGACAGAAATTAACCATTAGGAGGTTTAAAATCAACTTGAAGGAGGTTTCTAAAGTTGTAAAGTAGTAACAGCATGTGCTAACAATCTACCACAATCCTTTCAACACCAACACCACCCCCAATGATGGTGGTAGGGATCCTAACTATATTTTCATAAATAATGCAACAATAACTTTGCGTCGACAGCGACATGCCCTCACACGACTGGCCCAGCAAAATAGCAACTTTAGGCTTTCGTCGTAAATTGTAAAAACGATTGTGGTGCTATTGGCGCCGGCAAACGGGCCCATCTGGTGGGTCCAGTCCGGCACATGGCCCGACCACCCGCACCGTCGTCGGCGTGTTTTTCAGGTACCATTTCTCTTATAGCAGAATACGACGGGGGTGCCACCAGCTGATTGCGAGGCAAGGGTTGGCAATTTAGAGTTCATAGGGGTCAACCCAACTGTAGGATATCTTTACAACCTTCAGAGCCCGGTTATCATCCTTATTCCTCATAGCTAACCGGTTCCCTGCCCCTTTACCCCCGGCAATAGGCAGTATCCCCTAACCGTTAGATCTGGGCCCGTACACTTTTCGGTACCTTAAAAAGACGACTCACCGCCCAGTTCCTGCCTTAATAAGGAACAGCCTCATCATACGTAATTGTGCGTACAGGAATGCCCCCCGAAAAAGAAAACTAACTTACGCCCACATAGCCTTGGTTGCTATTGCGCAGGAGTATTGTATTCTGAAATGTCTCTGTGTGGCCTTAAACAATATCGCTCTCTGTACAGTGTTTTCAGGATGAATAGCGCACCTTTGTCATTAGGATGTCGTAGTACTCTTTTTTAAATGTCGTTCTGATAGTATTCCAATATCGCCTGGGGCAAACTTGAATGACGGAGCCTGGAACTGTAAATATCGCAAGTACTCACAAATGAATATCACTTTTAAGAGATTGTTATATCACTACAAGCTATATAAA
>JAJMLF010000050.1:0-18562 GCA_030569555.1 Yamadazyma oceani
TTATATAGCTTGTAGTGATATAACAATCTCTTAAAAGTGATATTCATTTGTGAGTACTTGCGATATTTACAGTTCCAGGCTCCGTGATTCAAGTTTGCCCCAGGCGATATTGGAATACTATCAGAACGACATTTAAAAAAGAGTACTACGACATCCTAATGACAAAGGTGCGCTATTCATCCTGAAAACACTGTATACTGCAACCATAGTCACTTTGGTTAATGTCACATGGGGGGAATGTCAGTTACTACCACTGACCTTCCTTTGATCAACTCCTGAATACATGAAAGTCTGGGGGACACCAAATCAAAAACGTAACCAGTAGGACCAAATGTCCAGCGGGTGAATAAGATAAAGTTGAAGGGGGTAACAAAGAGGAACTGCAAGGACCGAAACCTTACCAAAGATGGATCAAAGAGTACATTCTTACATCATATCTCTTTGACACGTAGTAGAGGGTTCATTCCCAGGTGAATAAACTACTTTAGAGTAGACAATAAACAATATCTATTGACCTGACAATACCCCTGTAACTTTCTGAAATTACTTTAATGTCACATGGATGTTGCAAACAACAATTTTACCTATATGGACCAAGTAGTCAATCCAGTAACAGTAGTGGTAATAAGCTATAGACTATAAAGTATTCAGTAAACTAACCGGTTATGTAAATTGCCTAATTAAGTTGTGACGTAATTATCCCCCGTGGAAAATACCTTACGGCTATTAGGGCGGATGAATGGGGTCCTGCCGACCGTAGGGTCGATTGGCGTGGCCCTCAGACGGCGAACGAGGGGCCCACGTTCGGCCCATGGCTCTCCCTATCTTGGGTCGACTGGGCCCAGTACTGCGAGAGAGGGGGTGGAACCGCTAATCCGGATAATTATTTCTACTATGACGTAGTGGCAAGAAAAAGAAAAGCGAATTGCACAATGGCCCATCAAGTTCATACAGGTTAACACAACGGTTGAAAAACATATTACTTCATATGGCATAGACCAAATTGTAACTATTAATGAGGTAATGGATTGATTGTTGAAATCACAAGTCAATTTTACCCGTCCCCAATCTGTCCTGCTTATGAAAATGGTGAACACATTAGCTATGAGTGCTGCTAGCCCACTCTTTTCCTTCAACGGTTCAATGGCTCCAATTACCAGAGAAGGTTCGAAGGGCCCGACGGTAACAACCCCTGGTGTTCTGCTCTTGTCGTACCTTTCTGATGGCCCTGGGAGCACCGGACCAAAAACAGGTGGGACTCCTACATATAGAAAAAGAAACTCATGGTGCGTGGTTGCCAGATTTTATCCGATAAGGGTGTAATAAGATAGTGATAACAGCAGACAAAAATTAACTGTGAGGTGATCTGCTGGAGCCCGTATTACAGCAATTGGGTAGCTATTAGACATGGTCTAGGGATCAAGCAGAATTGGTTGCCTAATAACTGTGTGGCATTATAGGACTGGGGGTGGTTGCCAGCTTATTTGCTTTTCACCTGATCAAGTAATTGTTTGCCTTGGGCTAGACTTAATTTATTAGTTTCATTATGTTTTTTTTTAACCATTTGCAATACGTAATGGGGTCCTATATGGGCCATATACTGTACTCTATAGTGGCATTTTCCGTTGATATTTGACGGTTTGGAGAACCCTGTGTGCAGCACCCCATCACGCACGCCCACTGATCGGCCCACAGTTGGGCCCAGTGACGCCTAGGATGCTACTAGTCCTGTACTTAGTTTCTTTTTTTTGCAATGGTGATATTTTGTTTTTTTGCTGCTAAAGCATTACACCATCGGTGGCCAGTTAACCTAGGAGAATAAGGAAAAAGAAAACAGAGGCAGAGAATTGGACCATGTTGTCAAAGATTGGTACAACTATAAATATCAGATAAATTCCCATGATTATAGGCTTTACAAATTTATTTAATTATTCTTATCTATTAATTCATATCAAATAATAAATCAATATGACTATTCAAAAACAACCAGCTGTCTTTTACGTTAACGCCGCTTTATTCGATTGTGATGGTACCTTAGTTAATTCAACTGGGGCTATTTCAGAATTTTGGAGAGATTTCGGTAAAACTA
Source organism: Yamadazyma oceani (assembly GCA_030569555.1). Classification (NCBI taxonomy): domain Eukaryota; kingdom Fungi; phylum Ascomycota; class Pichiomycetes; order Serinales; family Debaryomycetaceae; genus Yamadazyma; species Yamadazyma oceani. The sequence continues at coordinate 2,090 of JAJMLF010000050.1, forward strand.
GACCACATGTCAACCCAGAAGAAATTATCAAGACCAGTCATGGTTGTAGAACCTTTGATGTTATTGCTAAATGGTCTCCAGAAGATGCCATTGAAGAACAAGTTACTCAATGGGAAGGTGACATTCCAGATTCTTTTGGTCAATTTGCTAAACCTATTCCAGGGGCTGTTGACTTGGTTGAATCATTTGATAAATTTTCCAAAGAAGCTACTGATAATGGTAAACAAAGATGGGCTATTGTTACCTCTGGTACTTTACCATTAGCTACTAAATGGTTAAGATTATTAACTATTCAAAAACCTGATTGTTTTATTACTGCTGAAAAAGTTTCTAAAGGTAAACCTCATCCTCAAGGTTACCAAACTGCTAGAAATACTTTAGGATTTGAAGGTAATCACAATAAAGTTGTTGTATTCGAAGATGCTCCTGCTGGTATTACTGCCGGTAAAGGTGCCGGTGCCATGATTGTTGGAATCTGTTCTACTTATGATCCTGAAAAAGTTAGAAAATCTGGTGCTGATATCGTTGTTGATGATTTATCTTCATTCAAGATTGAATCTTTCAATAACGAAACTAATGAATTTAAAGTCGTTGTTAATGATTATCATTATGCTAATGATGAATTTTTACAATCTGTTTAATCAAATATTTATTTCATATGGTCATTTTTAAATTTTTTCATAGAGGTTTGTCTTTTACTTGTACATTAGATTAGTTAATACATTTACCATCCGTTACAATTTCTTCTTGTAAGCCCTCTCGATCTTGAACCTTGCCCTGGCTCAAAATAAACTTTCGGATATTGTCATGACATCATAAACGGTTTCGATTTCAGATGAATTGAAAGGAGTTGTCTTTATTGCCTGAAAGTGTTATAGATATTGACAGATTGGAGAGAGTGTTGCATAGGTTTCACAGTGGCTGCAGATATAATATAACGGTCCCTTATGGGCCCTTGTAGTTATTCGTAGGAAGCATGATTATGGGCCCAGCTTGGTTCCATCGCTGGTCAAGCTTACGCCCAGCCCCGGCCCAGTGTAGGTCGAGTGTTCTTCTTCTCGCGACCCACTTCACCCATCGTAGACCCATTACACGACCTCTTCTCATTCACCTCATCTCATGGAAATTTTTCAGTATAGCGAACGTCAACCAACAGGAACTGAACTATGTCATTCATAGATAAAGACTATCCTATAATTACTCTTCCAAGAGTAAATGACCTAACATTACCTGAAAGGTTGCATGTTTCTTCAGTGGCTTCCCCGCAGGATTCGGCCATAAACTTGGGGATTTCCAAATCAAACATTTCAACTTATTTAATTAATCCATCTCCCAGATTGATTTGGTCTTACCCAATTTCACCTTCCACCATCATAGAAGCCCTCGACAACAATGAGAGGTATCATATCATAGCAGTTACCGACAGAAGACATTATAAGTTATTGAAGTTGACATCTGAGGGTAACGAAATCGATCTCGAATACAAGACTACTCACAAAATCAGATTCGTTAAGATCGAACAAGAGTTGATATATTTGGTGTTGGACAACGGAGACATGAAGGTTTTGGACTTTGACTTTAATGTTGTTCATGAATCCAATGAACCAGATAGTGGGAAGAAATGCCTGTTCATATTTGGGGCTATAGATACCAATTATATGTTAATCGTGTTAAGAAGTGGAAAAAGTCAGTTAAAATATAAGTTAATCAACAAAGATCACAGCTATAAGCTTTTGAGCCATTCAGAACAGTACGAGGAATCCATTTTCGACTTTACTCAGGGCCACATATATCGGTTCAACAAGGTAACTCAAGAGATGTCAAAGATAAATTTGGCTTTCAAGACCGAAAATAAAATCCAATTGGCTACTGTATTAAACAACTACAACTTAAAACCATCAAATGGACCAGAAAATAATAGTAACGAAGCATATAATGATATTTCCTTTGTTGTTCCTAGCGAAGACAGAGTGATTATCTGCACTAGTACCTCAATACTTTTGATTAATTTAAAGTATCAAACCATACTAGACCAATTTCCATTAGATTCTAACAGCTCCCATTACCTTTTGAAAACAGTTAAAGTTAAAGGAAACTCCATGAGTTCATTAAACACTATTGTATTGTATTTGAAATTAAATTTAAGAAAGAATAAGTTAACCTTGAATTTGATTAACCTTAACATCGGGGCCAATAACTTGTTGGCCAATTTAGGTAAAGGCTTTAATGCTGGTGACAATTCAAATGAAGTGATGGATTTGACTAATTTGCTAGATGACGATTATGAAAACAAACCAAACTCATTTCTTGATAAAGCTAACCAGTTGTATAATAGCAGAAGCAAAAAGGATAAAGACTTACACACATTTGAATTCGAAACTTTAAAGTATTTTAAACAAAATGATGAAATATCAACAGATTCTAAAAACTTGAGTTATTATCAATATGAACTCAGTGACAGAAATGTAGACATAACATTTATGAATGAGTTTTTGAAGATTCTTTTTACCAAAGATGAACAGGGAAACGTTCAGTTTGTGAACAAAGATAGAGTCCCTAAGAGAGTACTAAACTATTTGTTCACTCATAAGTTGTACCCAAAGACATATAGTAAAGGATTGACTAATTTAATAAAAGGCTACCCAAGGTTGTTGAAGGCATGTGTTATCAACTGCCCAAATTTAGATTTACTGGAATTAATAGATTTATTAACAAACACTTGCACTAGCAATAATGAGAATGATTTAAAATTCACCACTGAAGTCATTAATAAATTAAATGGATTCAATTTGAATGATTTAATTGAACAATTAAAGTTCAAGTTATCTACAATCGATAGAAAAATAATCAATCAATTGATCAATAGGTTAATAAAGATCAATAATTTCAACAGTTGGTTCTTCTTAAAAATGATTGTTGATATCAATGGGATTATCAATTTGAACTTGTCAATGGATAAAATTGATCGATTAATCAAATTGGTCAATTATAAACTTGCATTACTTGATTTGAATTCATTCAATTTGAACTTAATAAATGAAAAACTGACAGTTCATTTAGATCATGTTCCTAGTTACTCGTTTGAGAAATTACAAATATAGAAGAATATACCAATATATAAGGTGTTTTGCAGCCTCTCATTTGCGACCCATTTGTAAGTCATTTGCAGCCTCATCGCCGGCAGCGATTTTGGCACCGCACTTTGAAATTTTTCATACTGAATACCCACAAACCAATGAAGAACCCAGCATTACAAGCATATAGGAACTCATTAAGGGCCACCTTTCTAGCCTTTAAAGGTGACGCAGAGGTTTTGCGTGCTGCAAGACACAAGATCAAACAAGGAATCTTGGATCATAAATCATTAGCAGGGACAAAATGTGAAGAAGAGGTTACCAAGTTGGAGGAAGTAAGCAAATTTTTGAGACAAAATATAGTACAAGGACAAAGACAGGATGATGGGAAATATCACTTAAACTTCCATTCAGGGATTGAATTGGGTGATAATGAAACCATCAAGCAGGGTAATAAGAATTTGGGGTCATTAAAGGGAGCAGGATCTTCTAGTATTAAGAAGTGTTCGGACAAGTGATGACAAAGACAATAATAAGTATTAATTTCCCACGTCCGAATGATGCTACTTTTCAGTTTGCCATAGTTATGTAAATAGAATATACAATAATAAGGATAATTTAGTAACCAATATGTTGACTCATATTGTACTCAGTAGCGAGTATTGAAGTATGAGAGATGAGAATCAAAATTTCAAAAAAACTATTTGCAACATTACCAGCACCTCTCCCTATGAAGCCAAATAACAAACCTACCACTGATTCCAGTGAAGTTAGATATGTGCGTATTTCCAAAGCATTGTCTTATTTATTAAGACATGGAGCTTTAAAAGAAAACCTCAACATTGATCAAGCAGGGTATGTAGCAGTGGATGAGATATTGAAACACAACCGATTAAAATGTTATAAAACAACATTAGAGGATATTGAATTGATCGTAAAGAGTAATGATAAACAACGATTTAAGATGATAGAGGATCCAACTAGGGATCATCAACTATTTATATGTGCTAATCAAGGACATTCAATAAAGACAATCAATACCGAGAATTTACAAAAAATCACCGATTATACACAATTACCATCACCCATATTTCATGGGACTTATTTCAAAACCTTACCATTAATTAAACAATCCGGAGGATTAAAAGTTATGAATCGGAATCATATCCATTTGACTAGTAATATTAACTACGTAAGAAAGTCGTGTAACGCTTTGATCTTAATAAATATCAGAGAGTGTCTTAATGACAATATTGGTATTTACAAAAGTGAAAATAACGTTTACTTAACGGCTGGAAAGGACGGAGTATTATCTTTAAAGTATTTTGACAAAATTATAGCAAAGAACACCGGTGAAATTATTGAGTTAGAGTCATTCGAAACGGAATAAAGCAACAAATTGGGGGTCCAGCCCGAAAAGGAAATGCCAGGACTCCCAAAAATCTTTGGCCAATACGTCTAGACCTTAGAAAATAATATCCTAAGAAAAGCCTAATAAGTGCAACTGCTTACGCCGACATTTAATGGGCCGTCTTTGCGTGCATATGCTGACACCTCACCTACACTTACATATACTTGTAAGGATTTAACATCATCATAAACACTGCTACACCACTATACGATAGTTAAACAGGCTTAGACATCGGAATATTAATGATGGTTAGGTCGTAACTCAAAGAAAAATTGGATCGTAATTGGACTCACAGCAACAAATACAAACGTCTAGAATCGCTATTTTTAAAGTTTCGGAAGACAATAACAGTTGCTTGCCTGCAGTAATTTCTTTTACATGCATATTCTAAGTTCCCTTGCATAGATCAATCAATGATTGACCATAGCTAATTAGCCATGGTTAAAATGACTATTATATATAGGAGGATCTAAATCCGGGATTTTAAAAATAATACTACTTAACTAAAGGCTTTGGAACAGTTAGTTCCAATTGCTTCCATTATGAGTGTTATGACAAACATACCCAATATACCAATGGGGTTTAATCAAGACCAGATATGCCAATGGTATTGTTGTGATTGTGGTAAGAGTTTTGGAATGGTGTATTATAGAGACGTAAATTCCCCACCAGATCGAGGGCTTAATCCTGAAGAGGTTGCAATAGTTCCAGATGATGATTGGGTAAATGCTGTGAAATATTACAGTTCAATCATTTACAAGAATCAAGACTCTGAACAATGTCATACTCCTGTTAGTGAAAGCATGTATGATTTTGACCTTCTGAGAAGCAATAGTGTTAACCTAAACCCTAAGAGTAATCCTACAAGTCCTAGTCAATTGATTCATCTGGTTCCGACCTCTCCAACGGTTGATAGTCATGATATGGACCAGAGTCCAGATATTCACAGTATTCCTGAGGGTTCCAATTTTACATACCATGACACGAAACCTCCGCAACTGCTACAACTTGATGGGTCTATAGGGTCGTTACAGGGGGCCAGAACAATGCAATCTACTAGATCAAATAACTCAACAAGCTCAAATCATTCTATAACATCAACCCAGTCTCCTGTCTACAATAGAGATGGGCCCGAAAATGAGGCTTGCTGTGCCGGCCATCAACAAGAGAAATCAACCAATTTTGATCTACCATCCATACGAGGCGGAGGCCCTTACGAGACCCGTAACTATAACCATCACAACCATCACAACCATCACAACAAAGCTGGTGGTACCGCCTCAGACGTTGATACTGAAAGTCCCTCCGCAGCTGCCTCCGCAGCTGCCTCCGCCCATGTCTCTGGTCCTGCACCTGCTTCTGCATGCACATCTCCTGGCCCTGTTGCAGAGAATCAAAGGGATCGAGACTCGAGAAAAGATCACAGCTACGTAATAGATATCCCCAAACGCTATAATTGTAACCGGTGTTCCCATATGATGTGTCCGTATTGTCCAAAATTAAGGTATAAAGATTTATGTAAATAGTCCCGTTTAGTGGTTTGTCCCCTTGATGTAAAAATAGAATCAACGGGAGAAAAATAGAGTTTGAGGGTACCGGCCGTTAGTTTCTTTTTAATGTTGCATTTTGCGCTGATGGTGTTGGGTTGTAGTAATAATGTAGATTATATATTATGTATTTAATGATAATGTGTTTATGGTGTTTGGGTGGGCTGTGACGGGTGCAGGTGTCACGTTCAACGGTGCCGTCAGTGGTACCAACAGGGCGGAGTGGGCCTGAGTGGGCCTGAGTGGGCCCGAGCCGGTGGTAACGGTGCGACCATAACCCGGCCGTGGTGGCTCATAAAACGCGGTACTTTTTGCGCGTAGATCAGTATACCATAAACACCTATGGTTAGAGGTATTGATGCAAGTGATATCTCATGAATGAAACTGCTAATGAAGGGCTAATTAATGACAAACTACTGCTAGCCAAACTTTACTTTAAATCAAAGCGCTATGCAGATGCTTTAGGAACTTATAATGAAATTGTGGCCATAATCAAACGATACAAAGCCAGTAATATTCACAATATCTACAAGCTTTATAACCTTCCATTGCCGGTAATTGGCGAACTTATTCACCCTAAATTGTTATCAATTTTTGACCAGAGAGCTGCCACTTATGAGAAGTTGAATCAGGTCGACAAATCTTTAAAGGAATGTGAAAAAAGTCTACGACTAAATCCTATTGAATTGAAACTGTACTTACGGTTGGGTAAGAATTATACAAAATTAAATGACGATCTTAGGGCTTATAAGGCCTATCAATCTGGTTATTATACTGTTACTAGATTCAAGGAAAAATACCCCGACTGTAATGCTGTTAATGAGCTGCTTTTTGAGGACTTGAAACTTAATTATCGGAGGTTGAATACTAAATTAAAGTCTCACAAACGGAAACTGCAATCTGATGATTTTACTTCTAAAAAGTTCAGGCGAGTTAGTTTGGATCCTATCACTCATCTTAATTATGATGTATTACAAGTAATTTTTGGTCATCTCAATGTATCAAATCTTTTGAATTGTCATTTGGTATGTAAGAAGTGGCACAGAACATTGATTGAATTTAAGTCTCTTTATTTAAATATTAAGTTAAAGTCAAAGTTGAGAGCCAATGAGTTAGCCTATGGTTTTACTTTTCTCAAAGGTTTACCAAAGTTTAATTTGAGTATCAGCCAAACTAGTAATCAAGAATATCTAAGGATTTTAGACATGATCATCAAGAATAAGCTACCCTTGTTATCTTTAAATTCGATAAATTTGATGAACTATAATCAGTTAGTTGCAAAGTTGGATAAGTATAACTTTAATTTCAATTTCAAATTGGTTAATCAGATCAAGCTAATTACCAACAATTCGAACTTTACTGATTTACTAACTTTATTTCCAAACTTGAAACTGTTAGAACTAATTGTTATGAATGACGACAAGGACGATCCGGTAATTATCAAAAACAAACAAGCTCTTCGGAAATTAACTACCCAATCATGTGGCCTCAGAGGACTAGTATTGATTAATAATAATGCTTCTACCAGAAATGAGCAATTAAATCCCCCTATTATTAATCTGCCTCACTTATCAATGGGATCATTGACTAAGTTGATCATCACCAGTTTTGATTTTAATAATGTTCAGCATAAATTTGGGGAGTCTTTATCAGAATGTCACCAATTAACTTCTTTGATTTTGGAAAATAACAAAAACATGTCATTCAAGGTGTTTTTACAAAATTCAATCAATTACAATTTTAAGTTTAAATTACAGAAATTGATTTTTAGAGAATTTTTAATCAATAATCCCGTGAACTTGAATGAATTTCAAATGATCGATGACTTTTACATGGTGTCCCAGCTTCTGCATTTAGACTTATATTCAACGTCTTTAACCAATAATGGTTTAATCAAATTGTTGAAAAATACCCCAAAGGTTCAAACGTTAATTTTGGGTAATTCCAATTTTTTATATTTCAAAAATGATATTATAAACAATTTCAATAAGTTAAATTTAATTGATTTACTAAAACTACTTCCTCATTTGGTTAATTTGTCATTAATTGATTTGAATCTTGATAATTTGTCCTTGCAGTACTTTAATAAAGATTTTAATCAGCATCCTATAAACTTGAATAATTTTGAATTGAGCTTTAACAACAATATAAACGGGATTGGATTATTGAATTTTTTAGGCGATTATAGTCATCAACCTGATTTTAGTATTTGTAATTTGATTTTGGATGGTATCCAGGTGAATAAAGATACGCTTGAATTAATTCAAACGAAGTATGGTATCTTCGTAAAAAATGATCACTTGAGAACCAAATGGAGACTTTACGGTTTAAATTCATTTGTGTTCTAGTTTTGCATATATATATATTTATATATATTTAAATTGCCCTTTTGCATTTGCTTTATACATAAATTTCATATATAAAACACTAACTATTGCTAGCTGGGGGATATTTTAACTGGTAATCTGTTTCACAAGATCGACAATAGACTTTTCAAATGGGATAAGATCTGATTCCCACTCTAACGAGTTTAAGGTCAGGGAACAATCAACTGTTGGTATATCACCATCATCGGCTGAGAAAGGTTTTGCAGCAGGGGTATCGAGTTCTGGGAAGTTCTCAGCAATAATATTTGCTATTAATTGTAAGTCAAATTTTTTATTTCCCATAAGTAACCTTTGGCCAGCAGTCTCTGGTCTTTCCATTGCTAAAACATGACCTTTAGCAATATCCCTAACATCAATGGCTACCCCGGGAACGGAACCAAGCTCTTCTGATTTGGTGTCTAAAACCATCTTTACAAAGGCTAAAGTGGAAGGAAACTCAGTTTTTAATTCATCAAAGACCTGAGGACCGAAACAGTAGCATGGAGCAAAAGTAGCTAAAGTGAAATTTGGAGATTCATCTTCCATGAATTTCCAAGCCAGGCGTTCAGCAATAGCTTTAGAGGCCCAATAAGGTTTCTCATCTTGTTCATTAAGCACCATGTCAACGGTCATTGTACTTTCGGATTTCTCGGTAACAACTGTTTCTTTATGACCGTAGTGTTGATAATAACCACAATGGGAAGCATAGGAAGAAGTGATCAATACTCTCTTAACATTCTTCCCGTATGCCTTAATGGATTTCAAGACATTAATTGCACCATTAACGGCAGGGTCTAATATTTCAGTTTTTGCATCTTTTGAGGCAAACAAAAGTGGAGATGCTGTATGGAATACTAATTCAATATCATCATGAGCCTTAAATACTTGATCAAATTCTTCTGAATTGCAAAGATCAGATACTACCACGTAAGAAAAATTTGGGTTATTAAAAAGGTTAGCATATTTTTCGGCCTTAGCCACCGATCTAGCGGAGCCAATGACTTTATAGCCTTTAGCTAATAATTGTTGGACAATATGTAAAGCGATATAGCCGGTGAATCCAGTTACAAAAGCAGTTTTAGTCATTATGTAAAATTCTGTGTAAAGAATAATTCATGGTAGCTTGAGGGAATTAGCATAGCTTTTTATAGGTTTTTGCTATCAATGGGGCTTTTATTAATGCCACAAGGTAATTACTGCAATGAGAAATTTATCCGTGAGGGAGCAAGGGGATTACCGCTTTTGTTAAACCCCCCGAGTGGCCGAGAAGCAGGTATTTTTTGCAGCATAATGATTTCTAGTCCATTATTACAAAGAAAAATTCGGTAATACAAGGATGAAGAATGTAATTAGGAATGACCTAGGTATGGTAAAAGTTAAGTAACTGGTCATTGTAATATTTGCAGCTCACACATTATGTGAAAATTGCTTACATCAAAGTTGTATTCAAAGAGTAAACTATAAAACTCGAGGTGACATTTTTTAGACCCAAGTGTTTCCATTCGTTCAGATGGAATGTTGCTTGTATTTGGTTCAGGAAATCTGCTTGATTTTTCTACCACATTGATGACTCTTCTTCTGAGAGAACAAGAAATCTTACTCCAAAAGCTTTGACAGAGGCTGCAACAGATTTTTTGCTAAATCTCTAACATCAGTAATGTCGAAACTAAAGCTGGTAAGCTCACTAGAAAGACCCATTTATTGTACATAATTAATTGACCAAAGGGGCCAATATATATAAATAAGTACATACAAGGTAGTGTACCGCTCAATAGATATCGCATCAGAATACACTCAAAAATTTCCGATGAGATGAGATGAAATAGCATCCTCCAGTCATGGTCCAAACTAGAAATCAAATTAAAGCCAACAAAATCAAATTTGACGAGGATGGTGATATTCCTGACAGCACCTCTAAAGTAATAGACATAAGTGATGTATCTGAGGGTAGCGAGAAGCAAGAGCATTCCAATGCCCCCAGTGACAGTGACAGTGATAGTGATGAAGCTCCAGAAGAAGAATCTACCAGCAAAGCTAAACATGAACTTCTACAGCTAGAGGCTCAAGCCAAGCAAACCGAAGCCGAAAAGAAAAGAATAGAACGAGAAAAGAGAAAAAGACAAGATCTCTATAATCAACAGCAACAACAGGAGAAGAAACTAAGACAACTACAAAGAGAACAACTAGAAAATTCACAATCTGAATTGCCCGAGTTATTACCTGAAGATATACTCAAGTCCATAAACTCAGAGGTCATAGGGCCCGGAGCTGCTAGTAAACCTGTATCAAACCATAAAAGGCTTGATGATTTTGAGATGACCAAAGATGTCAAAAAACAATTGAAGTTAGAGAAACTTAAACAATTAAAAGCATCAAATAAATCAACTGTCAAGAAGGGACCTGTTCATGTTAAAGTATTGGCTAGTAATAAGATGGGCAAAGTACCTCCAAAGTCTGATAAGGTATTGAATACCAGAGATAAATGGTTGAAACGGAAATCCTTACATAAGAAATGATGTATATTAGAATACACAAGACATAATAGACTACGGGAAACTCACTTTGTGACCTTTTCATCCTCTAATTATGGGAAAATATCCCATTTAAACAACTGTAAATAAACCAATGAACCTCCAGGCCCCCCCTAGATCTGGTTAACTTTTTGATGTGACATAATATTTTTCCTGCTAGTCTCTTGACTTCCTAGAATGGATCTATTTGTGTTTTGTGGACTTTAATGACCGCTTCTATTTACTCCCATTCTATCATTTCTATCTTTATAAGTATTAATCGACAGATCAGGCTCTTGTTCTTGCAACTGTTCATCCTTTAAATAACTCAGGTTCTGGGCATGGATGTCAGAATTCACTGTTTTATCATATTCCAGAACATCCTCAGGCGTCAACTTTATAGTAGTGGCTCCTCTTCTTAACATGATTCACCAGTAAACGTTTGTGATGTTTTTGATTGTCTGCGCATTTCAAAGATACTGAAAAATCAACCACTTGACCATGATTCTGATTCTAAGTGTTCTCTTCGTCTGTGTGTCCATGGGACTTCTTTCCTATGGAGTAGGTATACTTCCATTACACTTGGATATAAATCAGCAAATGAAACCTGTGTCGTTGTTTAGCAATGGATTATTAATTGGTGCTGCTCTATGTCTAGCAATTCCAGAGAGTATCGAATATTATAACAAGAGTCCGGGAAATGATAACAAATGGATAGGTATATCCATAATGTTGGGCTTTATTAGTATGATCCTAATCGATCAAAAACGAGTACCACAAAGTTCCAATTCTACCATCGAGGTTAATGAATTCATATTGTATAATGAAGAAAATAATAATAGTAATAATAATGGTTCAGATTATTTAGACTTACATGGGTACAGTTTTTTGGGGATTATGAATAAAATAAAATCACTCCTGAAAGTATCATTAACCTTGGCATTATTGGTTCATGCTATGATAGATGGAATATCGTTGGGATCGTCTTTCCATCATGATGATATTAGTTTTGTATTTTCATTAATTATTATCATTCATAAGTTACCAACATGCTTTAGTTTAAGTTGTTTGCTTTTACAACAACGTTTAAACGTTACGGTGGTGAAGTTCCATATCTTGATATTTGTATTAACCACGCCCATCATGACTATAATCACATGGGTGGTATTGTTGGTTATTAATGGTAGTGATACTGTCATTGGGACATTGTTATTATTCAGTAGTGGGACTTTTATATATATTCTGACTCATATATTAAATGAGTTTAAAGAAATTAGTTTTGGGGAACTTGGGTTATTAATTACAGGGATATTGATCCCAGGATTCCTTAGTTTTATGCACTAGGTACTATATAGAAATAGACTTTACTCAGAAAGCGAATGCATTGAATATATACTAATACAAGAAATTGACTGAGTCATTTCACTCTTAAATATGCAATAAGTTTTTCAATTTGGGTTTAATTTTTGATTTATACCTAGTCTTCACCTTTGTCTTGATATTTTGACGTTGTATCTTTTGTATGATCACTTCAGCATAAGTGATAGGATAATATTCTTGTTCAAAAGATTTTTTAATAGAATCTTTAACAGACAAATTATTAAAGATTGTGTCCACATCATTAGATTCCTGAGAATAATTATCACCCTCAGGAAGCCTTAAATGCATTGTGGGAAACTTATCTATCTTTAAATCTTTTACTAGGGTAGTCCTGTTAGTTAAATTCTGTAAAGTTGAAATTCGGTATAGCTTCCCCAAATGACATATCTTAAGGTGATTAATGGGTATGGTATAAATATAAGATAAATAGATTAATAAATGAACAGGGGTAAGATCAACAACCTTGATAGATTCTCCCAGGTGGTACCCATTAATAAATGTTAATAAATCATCAAGTTTGATCATTTTAACTTCATCATTGTCACTATTTGAGATAAATATCTTCACCAACAAGCTATCCTGTTCCATCTCAAAACACCCATTGATTTGGGAGCTTTCAGATCCTTTATTACTGGAGGTATGATCGATTAACGTTCCACTTTTACTTAGACTATTTCGCTTATTTAATAAATTCATTACTTGAATTGGGTTGTACTGGACCGGTTCTTCTTCCTGACCATCAGAGCATCTAGTTAATATGGATGAGCAAGGGGTCAAATTGGCCATATATTCCTCATATTCCTTAGCATCATCTGAGATACCGTCTCTCAGAGTCCCCATCGTCATTAGAGCTCCTGTCACGTAGTCGGTGGGAATCGAGTCTCCAGGACCCCGCAAATTCTCCTTCATATTTCCTTCATCAATAAGCATATCCTAAACTACAAAACTGTTGGCACAAACTTTGACCAATACCACTTCAAAGCCTTTTCAACACGGCAAAAACCTGGGGTGATCTCGCGCAGAAAAATTGAATTGGGGAAATGTTACACAAAACCAACAAAAACATGGGGGATGCAGTAGCACGTCACCCCACCTTTATTTGAGTGACTAAAGGATGATAGGAGAGTACCTGGACTGACCAAAAAGTTTCCTGACCCACCAGGTATCATTAGTAAAGTATAGTTGGCCCATTAACTTGTTCTGTTTGGTCTCCTGACACGTTCTCTTGAAACTGGTGTCCGCGCAACCAACTACAACGTTGCAATTTGGAGCCCCTTTTAATCTCCCCCGTATTCTTTGACATCTCTCAAATTATTCATCACAATTCAAGTCGATGAAATGGTTATAAGACAAATCAATTATGAAGCTGACCTTATAGTTTCTCTTAATGGTCGATAAAGTCTCTACAATTAAGCCATTAAGTTTATCATATTCTAAACTAGTCAATTTGATGATTTGTTGCAAGTCCTCAATAATGACCATTTGTGCTTGATTTTGATTTACCAACGACTTCAATTCCATTAAATTATTTACCTTTTGGTAATTAAATGATTGCATCATTACTTGGTCAGCCTTGAATTTGTAGGCACCGAATTCCACCATATTGAATAATCGATTAGGTAATGTCCCATTTAAGTAAAGAATCGAGCTGCCGTCACCTCGTTGATCTATGTGATCCAATAGCTGTTTTATACTATTATTTAAGTTTTCATCTACTAGGTACCTCATCTTCTTCAACTCTTACGATTTGTGGTCGCTATGTATCACATTATCGAAGAAGTCTGCGATTGCCAGGAAAATAACAGATCACGTGACAAAACAATTAGTGGTATGTCACAAAGAGGAAATACGGGAAACCAAGTATGGATTCATTTTCGAACCCTGTGACAGTGCATAAGGTTTGCGTTACCTTGAGGTTTACTGGTCTGAGGTTTACTGGTTTGGAATGGCTATTGTGTCCACGGTTCTTGTTACTTCCTGTTCCTGGTAGCACGGTGCAGGCACGAAGGTTTGCAGCATTTTCCGCATGTACTTTTTGCAACTAAATCGTTTGGTTGTACCAACTTATCTACTTAACTCAACATATCCAAGAAATTTAAACCAACGGGCCTAAAGAAAGGTCCTACTTTTGGGCATACAGGTGGTGAAGTGCTGAATGTGGAAGTAAAAAAAAAAGAAAAGGGAAATAACCAGGCGTCAATTCGCTCCTAGTTGATCTAATGAGTCGAGTTAATGAGGAGAGCCATGTGAGTCAGCAAGAGAATTCATTCATTGGTAAACTAGAGAGAATCCAACAAGTAGTTATATTGAAGAGTTTCCATAATGAACAAAACCATCTGATAATTGATAAGGATGAAAAGGTATGGGCAAAGAATGAAGCGATATTGGAAAAGCATAAGGAGATAGATGGGATCATGCTGGAGATAAAAAGGGTCAAATGGGAAAAGAAGGAGATGCATCAACTGATTTTTAAACTTGAGCGGGAGATAGTTACATTAAATGGGATGTGTATAAACAATGACCGCTTACTTTGGAAGACACCTGACGGAAGAGTAAAACAGTTGCTCCTAACAAATAAGAGCTTGAAAGACGAATTACTGACCTAAATTATGTTAGAGGGCCAAGTTGTTTAATATATGTATTGGCAAGGAACGGTAGGTGGATATGTCCACAATTGAGAAAAGCAGCAAAACAAGGGAATGATGCCGTGTCCATGTACCTCCTGGGGTTCCCGCAGACAGAAAGTTTTGAGATTTGTTAAAGTACTACGACCATGCCGGCCGTAGTATTATAAGATTTTCATCACATTTCTTGCAGAAGTCCGGTTACCACCAGATAATATAAACAAAGCAAAGTGGCTTGTATACGTCCGCTACATGTTTGATACGCTTTGTAGACATTTGATTTCGCTAGCTATGTTTGCGATACTGGAAATAAAACACCAGTCATCAACTTAAACTTTCTTGGGCTTAACATAATTCTTGGGGGATATGTTTCATTCTACCTCAAAAAAACACCACATCACATTTTAAACATGTTATGTTATCTGATGTCCGTCCGAACTAGTTGCCTGCGGTTAAGGTTTTTGATGTTGTGGCTACCGAAGACTTTCGGGGCACAATATCATACCAACAACAGTTGAAAAATCGTATCAAACGGAAAGAGGTTTCATCAGACAGATATTCCATGATCAAATAATTGCTATATTGCACATATGTAGAAATCGATACGGTATTGGGTGATAGAACTCATCTTTACGGCAAATGCATATTGAGCAGATTTATTGAATCACTAGTATTCCCATATAATGATAAAGCATAAAGTCAGCTTCATGATCAGATAAAGGCTTTACACTAAAACTGAATTTCCCATAATGATATTGCTATTAGAAATATCCTTTACGATAAGAACGAACGACTGTTTATCATTGATATTGAGATGGCGTCACCTATCAATGATGAGAACTGCGAAGAAGATTACTTGGATATCAAAAGGTTTCAAGAAGAGAAATGATTCTCGAATAACTGAATGTGCTTGTATTATACAAATGTAATGTTTTTGCTTAGTTATACTCTCTGAGCATTTGCAGCCAAGTTTTGCAGCCAAGTTTTTCGCAGACCCTCTAATTCTGCCTTACAAGATTTTCCCTCTCCTCTGCCCGAACCCATTAGTCTTTCTAGCTTATTACATTCCTGGATATTTGATGTCGGTCATTCATTTCTTTTGGGTTCGCTAAATCTTCCTTATTAGTTGACCGCATTCTGACATTTCGAGTCTCAAAACGGAACAACTAGCCCAGCCCCATCGGGTGACTCGTAAAATATTTTTAGTCCCGCGCTGCATAAAAGTAATTAATATCGACTATACGGGATGCACCGATTGCCATTTTGGGCCTCTTATTGCTTCTTATGGAAACCTCATGGTCTGGCACTACAATTATCATTAACGTTTATATTTTTTGTAAACCCCCAGAGATTGTCGTCTTTTATTTGATTCTTCTTTGCATTCGGAGCTTAAGCCTTGTTTATTTCAAAATGGGACTTATCGGCACCCCAGTATCTCGACCAGCTAGACAACAAGACTCTATTAGCAAACCTTTTAATAACCAACAACATTATAAGATATCAAGTAGTTAAGGCGGTTATTTGTAGGAAAAGAAACAAAAAAAAAAAAAAAAAAAATATA